>WEIU01022957.1:91014-115290 GCA_013389925.1 Aegithalos caudatus | reverse complement strand
ATTTTTTTTTTTTTTTTTTTTGTCTGAAGACTGTTTTCCCATCCCCTTATTTAAAATGGGATTAGGAGGCACAAAAAGATACTTTGTTTCTAGCCTTACATATTTATTTTCCAGTTTTATCTATTAAGAATTTCTTTCAGCCACGACACTGCAAAATATCCTTATCTAACACTGGAGTGCTGAAGGCCCCTTGCAGGATTATACCCTTTTGGCTTTTAACTACTTATCCCAAGACTTGAGGAGCCTTTTCAGGCTTCAAAATTTTTCAGAAACTTGAGGGATGTAGAAAGGAAGTGCTATTTGCTCCTAAAAGTGAAAATTTTAACACTGCTTCTAGAGGCTGCCAAGGCAGGCAGATAACAGCATTTTATAGAGCAATATCTCTTAAGAGCTACTACCATAGCTGTAAGGAGCTAAAGCATCTGATTAAGGATGTTTTATGATATTTGATTTGTTTTATGCTATTTGATATAGATTTTGTTGATATATTTCTGTCCAGTAGCAAATTCCAATTTAAATGTCTGCTCATTATCCCTTTGTCTGCTTTAGTTATCCCTTTAGTTGCACTATATCAGGCATTACAACACAAACCAAAAACCCATCAGCATAGACCTGATGGGGCCTGGGAGGTACCTACAGAGGCTTAGCTGGGTAGGATGGAGTTATTTCCAAAGGACTTCACTCTCCTTTGAGCTTTTAACTCAAAAGGAGAAAAGTCATTGCAGAAGATGGACATTTATCTTCCAGTACAAGTACAAAAATTCTGCCTTATGCAAGATCTAAACACTTTAGATCGATTTTTACAAACTCAAGTCCTGTATTCCTGTGAAGATCTAGTCATTCCTCATCATTACAAATGGAATATTCTAAAAATGTATTAGTTAGTCCACCCTCTCTATTACTCACACTTCCTCCATTTTTGGAGTCAGTTGAAGTCTCCAGCCTTACCAGGATACAGCATTAACCAAAAGAGACCTCTGGCTTATCCTTTATTATCACAGAGAACTAAATTATATCATTGGCTACTTCTCTTATGAGCAATTTCAAAGCAGGCACTTAAATCCTTCTTACTCTTTTCAGGAAAGTTCCCCCATAAAACTCCCTCTTTTTTGGTGGTTTACAGCATTCTCAAAATAGCAAACTAACTAATGGGATTTTTACCCATTTACTCTTATTTCAGTACAGTTCTTAGTTCAAAATAAATTCTCCTCCCTCTTGGTTGTCTATTCCTCAACTATGAAATATTTATAGACAGCAATCATGTCCCAACTCAGACTCTTTTTGTGTAGGCTAAAAAAAGCTAAAAGCATTCAGTCACCTGACACAAGATAAATTTTTATTTCCCAGATCATTTCAAAAGCTCTCCTCACGTGTTCACTTGACTCTGAATCAAGCTGTCTTTAACATGCTGGTGACCAGAAGTATACTCAACACTCCACATAAGCATTCCCAGCATCACTTATACCATGACAGTGTGAATACTTCCCTGATGGTTTGAAGTACTTGGTGCATCTGAATTTTACACATCCATTTTGTGAAACTACACTATGCAAGCGGCTCAGCCAACTTGGAACTACTACCAGAAGATGAATTTCCCAGGAAGCACCCTGAAAGTCTACCTTTCCTATAGGAAAAGAGCTCCATTCCTTTTTAAGGAAAAGGCAGTTGACATATTCAAAAAAGCACAAAACTAATGGCTGTAGCATTGGAACATTTGTTAGCCAAATATTTGTGGCTACCTTAAATCAGCAGGCACTGACAGGGCCATCCCCCTCTCCAGGAAGACTTTGACCTGCTGGGATGCTACTCTGTGATGTGTTAAAAAAGAAAACAAAAACAAATTACTGCAACTGAGCTCCCTGTCACATCATATGCATGCCAAAATTTCCCTGCTCTTAACAGGATGAAGAAGGTAAGCATGTAAAAGTCTGCAAGGTGCTTGAATTTGTGGCAATGGAAGGCTTCTGCCCAAGATAAACCAATCTTACCACTGCATCCATGTTCCATTTACTGGGTATCTGTGCTTGTGCAGGCTGGCTATCACCTACTGAATGTATTATTTTACAGATGAAGCAGGCTAGAAATTAATATTCATAAAACAAAGAACAAAAGACAAATGACAGAGTGCAGGAAAAGAATAGCTGGATGCAGCCCTGTGCGTGCGTTTTTCAAGGCTAGACAGCTGCCCATATTTAAATTCTCATCCTCATACTCATCCATCCCTTACCACAGCAACACCAGCTCACACAGTAAATAAGTTACCCTCAAAAAACCTGCCAATGTTGGGAAGTCTTGGGGGAGGGAAGAAATTATTAATGCTTTTGGAAAGGAATGAATGCAGATTTTCAGCTCCCTCGATATAAAATATTTTTTGTATCATTTTCACAGCTATTAACCAACTTATGTTCTTTGTGGCACTGCAGCTGCTAAGCCCACTCATTCCGTGCTTGTTTTCAAAGCAAGGCAGTCCATCACCTTGGTGGTTTCCCAAATCTCCCCCCTCCTATCTGAAATGCTACCACATTATGCTTGGTCCCCTGGTGTTCCACTTCACATTCACCTGAATGTATCCAGCATTTTTTTACTGAACATTGGACATGTTTTCCATACAGGGCACATATTCCAAAGAGCCACAAGGGAAGATTTTCCTTGCATTTCACATCTCCCCAACTTTAAAATATTCAATTGCAATATATGCTTGATGCTTTATTCCTTCTCTTTTTTTTTTTTTTTTCTTTCTTTTTTTTTTTTTTTTTAAGAAGCCAAGTATAAGAACTGTTTTTTGAGAACTTTGGAACATTCTGTTCTGAGGTTAGTTATTTTTTTCCTCTATTTTTATGAGCANTCCCACTGCAAATTTTTATAGCACCTTCCTCGTACCAGTCTCCTCAACTCCAAGCCCTTAGTAACTAAAGCCAGCCTGGAGAAGGAATGAAGGCTTCATTTCACAGAGCAATACTGCCTGCCAGAGCTAAACCCAGGAAAAGTCCTTTTCATATATCTATGAAAGCATGGAAGGCTGGTGGCAGCTTTAAACCTATAATGACTTAATTATTTAAATTTTATTTTACACCTATTAACCATAGCATATCAAGTAAGAGTAGCAGCTGCTACATGAATTTGACCAGCTCACTTGCCCTCAGCAGATCACCCATCTGCTTGCTCTTCACCTAATATTTCTGTTTGATAGGTTGTAAAACAGATTCTTCCTACAGGTCAGGAACAGAGTCAACTTCAAATCCCACATAAAAATTTCTATGAAAACATATGGACATCTGTACTGAGTGGTGTCAAATTTAGAGAGGCCACGGACCTTAGGAAAGTGGATAAAAGGAAAATTGCAGCCTGTTATGGAAAAACACTGACTCCATCATACTGAATGAACAGAAGAGTGGAGAGTGAAGAACTGTATGTATAATTAATTATAGTAATACAGACCTACAAAATTCATGGGTGCAGACACTGCAAAATGGTGTGCAAAATGCCTGTTATGCATCAATTTCAGTTCTATACAGCATGTAAAGTATTGCTTTTTTAAATGATCAATACAGCAAACTCCCCTATTCACCAGTAGCATTCTATAAAAAGTTATGATAATTAGGCAAATTATTGAAGAGTTATGTATGTTAGCATTTCTCATACCTTGAGATAAGCTTTCCACTTCAACTGAAATGAAAACAAAACCAAAAAAAACAAGGGGGGCACACAGAGAGCCTTTAGTTTCTCTTCTACCAGGGCTTATAAAGCCTTGGGAAGTTCTTTCACCAGCAGTGCATAGGAAAAGCACCTGTTTCCAAAAAAAAAACAGTAGGATTTCTTTGTTCCTACACTGCTCACTTAGGGGCACGGCAGGTTTGCTACACCCAGGAGGCATCAGATCAGACTGAAAAGCTTCCTTCAGCCGAATTATCCCTCCACTCCAAACTGGCAAAAGTTCAGGTAAGAAACAAGCCTCACAACCCCAGAAACTTCTGTTGTTGTGCCTGTGTTTTTACTTCAGAGCTGAAGAGAAATCTATTTCTAACTAAAAATTGAAAAACTACCTTTAAGCTTAACCTCCTGGAATAGAAATCAGGAACAGAATCTGATCTTTACTGACTTATCCTATCTTTGTATTTAAAAAAAAAAAAAAAAAAAAGGACAAGTTTCCCTATAACTGGTCTAATATAATTTTTAATGCTACCTTATAAGTAGCCAAAAATCTCCAAGCAAATATGCAAAATAACTGGAAGAAAATGGTCATTTTTGCTGTAGTCTTTAGCACCATATGGAGATGAAAAAATGCCTTCCTTTTTTCTTACTTCCAAGCCAACGGAAGAATAAAAGATCAGCAACTTACGAAACAATATAAATTTTGATTTAGGAGAGATTACCTCATACTTGTCTGGAACTTGAACAAATGAAGACTGAAAATGCAAAGCATAGGCAAGAACAGCTGTGATTTCTGACTTCAAGCCTGTTACTCTCCTTAGGGAAAGCTGCTTCAGTGGAAAAAGGGAAGACAAGCCTGGCCAGGTGCTTTAGGTTCCTGCACACTACAGTGTATTTTCAGCATGTGACTCTATTTTGATCATAAATTCAAGTTCAAATGACTTTAAAATTTGCCATATCTGTAATCAAGGAAAAAAACCCATAGAATAAAATTAACCTATGTAAAAATGTAGTCTAAATGTATATACCTTAACTTTTGCAGTGATACCGTTTACCAACACTTTTACAGTCTAAGGATTTTTAGTGTTTGCAAGGCAGATCAAATTTATGTTAATGACAAAAATCATGTTTCTTCAAACCAGCCTCCTGTTCATCAAGTCAGTCATCAAAAGGTCCGTGCCTACTTGATATTAAAACTAGTACCTGGAAAATTTCCAGCCTTGGATTTCATTCCAGCTGAAATTACTCTTGAAATTTCACCAATAAACCCATTTTAATACTATTTTGGTCTACAGCTCTCCTTCTCATAAATCCATCAGACGTTTCCTGAAAATTCCAAAATACAATTAACTGGGAATACAATTACCAGATTTATAATTTGAAATGCCAGCTTTAGTCTCTCTGTTCCTCTTAGTTTCTTGGTTTTAAATTCCAATACAGTTGTTATTTTCTGTTTTAATCCCTCTGGTTTTGTCGGATTTCAGAGGAGCACAAAGGAATTGGCACTCAGAGGCTGTTCAAGGTGTGCTGTTACGTTAGCAATTCCAGCAGAGACCCAAAAAGCTCAGTGGTGTGCAGAGATCTCTCTCCAAATCCCTCCTTTCTCTGTTTCCATGCTTTTTGACCCAATTTGTCTCACCACTTCACAGACTGATAGAGGGACTGTGTTGGAGAAGATCTTTAAAGGTCCTTGCAAAAGCAGGGACATCTTCAACTGAGGAATGCTCACTGGAGCATGAAAAAAAATGCATGTGTCCCTGTGCTACAAATATTTAATTGTTTCAATTATTTCAAAGAGGAAACCTCAGGAGGGGGTGTTTTATTGGTCCTATTACCAACTGAAAAATTTAGGATGTCTCTACGAGAAACCTCTTGTTACAAAACTACCAACACAAACTTTTATTTATATGGATAGAGCCAGGATGTTTGAAGCCAATATATGTGTATTACGTTTTTGCTATGCCCTTTTGGGGCTAACACTCTACAATATATTTAAAAAAAAGTGCAAGCCAAGACAAAATTTCAGTGTCTGCCCAACAATAATGCTAATGTAGCATCAGGAGTTCAGTCATATGCATACCAAGAAGTCTAGACAGTGTTCATATACCACTGGTAGGTACATGTATGTTCCTATAATGACTCTAAAAAATGTACTTTAAACTAATTTAAAACACATCAATTTTTTTAGGGATGACAGGGTAACTTTCTCTTTAAGTTTTTGATTTTTTTTTTGCTTAACTTGCAAATTTTCAGTAATTATCAGTTTTAATTACATTTAAAAACTGTATTTCTATGCCTAATCAGAGAGTAATCCTTTCCTAGTAATTTTGGCTTCTGAGGCTTGGAAACACAGCCTTGCTGCTCTGTTAACTCCTGAAGGGACTCCTTAGAAATTTTTCATAAATTCCTGTAAATCTGGATGGGAACATCCATCATACTGTGTTGGAATGGTCAGCGAAAGGGATGCAAACATGGACAAACAGTACCTTGAAACTACAGTGATTCAAGGCAGGAGAGGAAGCTTTCCTGGGAAGCAGGAAAGAAGACAACAGAAGGTGCTGTCACTTCACACAGTATGTGCAGGTATATGGAAAGCTTCACCATCACCACCACCCAACAAAAAATATCTTCTTGTGATTCAGGGGTCAGCTCAGACATGAATGTCTGAAAAGCCCTCACCAAGATGTGGTGTGGAAGCACATGGAGGAAATCACTCACCCCAAAAAAAGGAAGGTTTTCCAGTTCATGTGCTGTATCAAGCAACTAAATTCTCAAGAAGAAGTTGGGGAATGAGAACATCAAGGTCAGCTACTGCACAACTGCAAGAAAAGATGTTTTCAGCAAGGGGAAGCTTTTTCCATGTCCTTATAACTTTGGGAAGTTAATTTCAATTAGATTGACACTTCTGATGATAGATAGATAGATAAATAGATTGATAGACATTACACGAAGCCTTGACTTCAATGACGCACAAGCCCTCCAGGTCTATTTAACGGAGAGCTAAACCCTTATTGCCATCAGAAGTAGATTTAATGATCACAGAAGAAATTAATCACACCTCACACTGCCTCACTCTTCCCAGTTAACAAGCTGGACACCATATTAAGAGTCTATTTTTTTTCCTTCTAGGTTTTTTTTTTCTATGAAGATAAATCAGTAAGTAACTATTTCCTAGGTCATCTGAGGTTGTAAGAACATTTACTCATCAGCAAAGACTTCCAAAAACCAATACAGTATTTATGCTCTTTGCATGCCATGAACTCTTTATTATCAGATATTAAAAACCTTTTTTCTACTCGAAGTTGCTTACAAAGTCTGTAAATGTCACTCATTTTTTTTTTCATATTAACAACACAGAATTTTACCAAGAGCAGAAAATACATAGGAAAACTTATATGTTTGTATATACATATATATATATTTCTTTAAAAAAAGGGGGTTTATGTTTTGTGCTGATGTTTTTTATTTTGTGTTCTCTTACCTTCTACTGCTCTCTTGAAAAAAACTTTACAGCTGCCACATGTAACCACCCCATAATGACATCCAGATGCCTCATCTCCACACACCAAACACACTTTGGAAGGTCTTGAAGATCCAGTTGATACACTTCTCAATGAAGAGCTGGAGTGAAAACAATCAAACAAAACAAAAGAGCTATGAATATTTCAAATCATACCAGCCATAATACAAAGTTCAATTAAGAATTTATAACAGGTATATTGCTCAAGGCACTGAACAATTAGGAAACCACAACTCTTTCTGGAAGTGCCTGGCTGAATACATGAATTGCTTTAATTAGTAAGTGCAATATTTTTATTGTCTGTTTTAAAACACCCATAATATATCAATGTTAATGTGAGAAGCTACCACAAGGGCAGTGGAATTTATCGGTAGCAGATGATTAAAACTGAAAAAACAAACAAACAAACGAACAAACCACTCTGGCAGCAACCTGGCAGCTATAAATTTTCTTTCTGTTTCTTTATTTGTTTGAAGCCTTCACAGCTAAGGAGTACCTGTAAGGAAACCTCTAAGGGCATTAGATGAAGTAGTTCAGCAAGGTGGTATGTGCACCCCTGTCTGTGCTCCTGCTTACCACTACAACAGTCCAGGAGCTTATTTCTACTATTCCTGTAATTTAGCAGCTTACTTCTGATGTATTTTTGAAGCCTTTGTACATTCTGCAGGCGCAGAAGATCCTCCCATATGCCTGTAGGTGCCAGAAAAGCAGCACTGGAGGTTCAGACCATCCTGAAGTTTTGTAGAGCGAAGCACCTTGCAAGCCCTGCTTCAATCATCTACCTCTGTCTTAAACTACAGGGCACCTTTAGGAAACTTTTTCCACTGGCAACTCTCAAAGACAATGCTTTCCAAAACCAAGTCACATTTCCTCATCCTATGAGCTTTCTCCCTCTCTTCTTCCCCCAGGAACTGGAAATGCCACCTTAATGCAATGGGCACGCTTGGAGAAACATGCCAGATCCTGAAGGAGATGAAAGCTTTGGATCCCTCCCATGTCTCCATCAAGCTAGAGAGAGTATCTCCTTCCACACAGCCTCCCTTCTCCAGGCAAATATGACCTCTTGCCTTTCTTACATGTTATCTCTCTGAAGGCTGCCAAACAATTACAAAGACAATCCTGAAAGACTTCACACCAGTAGGAAAATTATCAGGTAGTTCAAACTGCGGGTCCCAGGCCATTTGTCCATCAGCCACAGCCAAACAAAGTCCACAGGTAGTCTCAATTCAAATATAAGATAATGAGCTTGCTTAAGAAATCTCAAGCATGAACTCTTTGCCTTTTTCCAAATTTCTAACTTCCTTTAAAGAGGTGTGCAGAGGCCAAGTGATTTATCCACAGGGCACAGCTGGAACGTCACTCCAAATGAGGGACCGCAGCTCTCCCGGCCTGCAGCTTTACTGCAACATCAAATCTAAACGTCTGCTTAAATGACAGTGTTCAGATGTTCATCAAAATGCTCCAAATAGTATTCCTGCAATTGTCTGCTCACTAGTCTGTTAAGATTTACTAGTTTTAGTCCTTGTGTTATTTATGCTCTCATTACATAACATCACACTAGTTTGATAATTGCTAGGTGATGGCACTAGCTCATCTGTTAGGAGAGAAAGCCTCACCAAATCCATGTTAAAATAAGTTCTGTGTGCTCCAGTCACAGTCATACCTGCACACGCTGCATTAATTTGCCCTCAGGAAAAGCAACTTTTCTAGGATTTGCCAAGGCTGTGCTGGTATTCAGCTCTGATGTGTTAAGGCAAAGAACAGGACTTTCTCCCTGCAGCACGTTCCACACTGCATGAAAAAAATTAGGCCTCCCATTAAACAAAATTCTTCAAAAAGTGTCTGCTTTCCAGAGAAAATGCCAATAACCTGGAAAAGTAACCTTGAAAATTCTCTTTCTTTCATTGCAAACATCAGTATTTTGCCTGAGAAGGGAAACACTTCAATTCTGACATAAGACCAAGACATCTCAGGGGATTTATAATTTTGATGCTGCGTGTTCCCATTTCTTCATAAGACTGGCAAAAACTTTCCTAGCCTTTCTACCCTGAAAGAGGTCAGTGTATTTCTTTTAATATCTGAAAAAGAGGTAATTTTATTAGTGAGCTTTTCCTGGAGAAAAATGGAGGTTTCCAGGGTATCACAGCAGCGTGCATGATTTTTATTTTTATACATATATGCACGCACATGCTTCTCTATATATACATACTGCATATATATATATATGTAATTATGTATTATTTTTAGTTGAAAATAAATTGTCAAGTAGGATTTGCAGAAGGTGGGAGAGCCTTTTTTTAGATACAAGCTACCCTATAAAATTGCACTTTCACAGAATTATTAGGTTAAAAAAAGTCAGCAAAGACACATTGAGACACCAGTTGATCCACGACTATTATTAAATGCCTACCTAAGACGCAATCTACAGCATATTTTATACAGTGCTCCTCTCCACTGAAGACTTGAATACAATTGGAAGGTACAACCTGCATTACAAAGTATGTATTCAGCTGCTCAGCCATAGCATTACAGGTGGAAGCTTAACATTCTGGAATTAAATCAAATTAACTCATTCTTTTATTCAGTTTAAAAAGTGGAATACGTTAAAACACAAACGAGGCATTTTCATTCTTAACAGAAGCATCAAACACGGAGTTGTTCTCAAATACTTAACTGCAAAGAAACATTGATATTTGCTGTTGCTACTTCAATCTCCTCCAACTTGTGCCAGCTCTGGCTATGATTGTCTTCAATGAACAATGTTTGGCTTGTTTTTACAATCTCTTATATTCTCTTTCACCCATGTTATACCAGAGTATTAGCCAATTCAAAATGCTGTTGTAATGGCTCACACAAAGGTAAAGTGGTGCAAATAATAAAAGGCTGAGCCCAAAAATATGCTCAAATCACAAGCTAAACCTCAGGATAACTTGTTTTCTCCATGGAAGTTTTTCTTTCCAAATAAGGCACACACAGATGGTTGTACCTTTTCCTCCTAAATCTCTCTCTTTTCAGGCTGTCATCCCTTTCCTTAGTGACCATTGTGAACAAGATCTGTCTGACGAGGAACCTACCCCTTGGCCTTTATTTCAAGGCCAGACATCCAGTGTTGATGACATAAAAAGACACTTCATTTATTCATCACTTCAAGCCAATTCTTTTTATTAATTATTATAGCTCTTTATTCTATAATATGTGCAGGCAGAAAAATTACACTAAACCCCCCACACTGAAATTACTTCTCATGCATGCTCCAAGTTAAATATTTCCCTTTGCATTAATTTTCCACAGGAATATACCAAAAACTTTTTCACAGTAAAAATGACTAATGTAAACTGGGATGTGGGGAAAAGTTACAGGCAGGTAATACTTCATAAGCAAAATATTAAATTCAGTGTTAAATTCAGTTGATTGTAACAGAGACATCTACATTAATTTAAATTTTTGCCTTTTTTTTTGAGCTCAGTTTGATTTTTTGCTCCAGATGAGAAGTTTAGTGACAATACTCCAAGTTGCTTAAGTTTCAAGTCATTCTCTTTTAGAATATTCAAGAGTTAGTCCATGTAAGAATGAATACCATAAAAAAAGATTAGAAACTTTACAATTGACTTCCTGGAGGATAATTAGCTTAGTGCCAAATATCTATCTGAATGACATGATAAATCTAATGGCATATGTGGGCCACAGCAGGTTTGAGTTTTAAAATTTAGATCAAGTGAAAACACTGTATTTTCATAAAACCAAATCAGAGCTTAAACCCTATTGCTCTGATATTTAACACTAGATTTTTTAAAAACTTTTACACAATGGACTGTTGTTGAGCCAGGACATTCCTCGTGGGTGGCAAGCTAGTTTCAATATAAACTCGTAACCAAAAAGACCAGAAATATGAAATAGTGCCATAGAGCTGTCTACTCATTCCCATCTTAGAAGCCACTGGCTCCCATATTTTGATTAGGTGTTGTTGCTTTCATGCCTCTCTCATTATTTCTAATACGAAGACAAGAATAAGCAAACACACTCCCACACACCCCTCACAAAACTCCACAGGATTCAAAGAGAGATCCGCCAGAGCATACACATTTTATCCCAATGCTGTTACAGCCAAGGGCAGCACAGAGAGTTTAACAATGCCAAATGTATCTCCTAAATGATTTGTAAAACGGTTGCTTTGATGGCTCCAGTAACATTTGTCACGTTGTAGGGTATGTGATTAAGAATAAGCCTGATTTATTATCCCTAACAGTGAAAATGCTGGCAGTTAAACGCTGACCTTGACTAGCCATTGCCATCAAGCTCATTTGTGTCTCTCAGAGTTGGCTTTAGTAATAGTTAGATGGAGAATTAATTAGAAATAACAGATTCTGTAAAGAAGAGTCAACAAACCCACAGATAATCCAGCATTTAAAAAGCTGATTATATAGGTTATTATGCTTTTCAAACCAGATGTCATACAGGAGAACAGTTTAAACAAATGGTGCCTCTCTGATGATAAAATGAAGCACTCCAAAGAAGCATAAGCCACAATATGATTTCCAAAGTCATTTGTTCCAAGCACTTTTATTATTATGAGATCTAGATGAGTCCTTTTTAATTCCACATCGTTGACTTTTCTTTCCAATACTGAAATCTCCTGGCAGTAAAACAAACAGAAGGAACTCGGGTACGCCTCAATAAATAAAGGTATGCAAAAACAAAGGTAAAAAGAATTTAAGATTATAGAATCGTATTTTTACCACAAGAAGATAAAAAGTAACTGTAAGAGGAAGAATAATCATTATATTCAAGATGCAGAGGCTGCCAGCACCTTACTTCTACCCTCTCACCTCATTTCTGAAGGGGCATAACCTCCAGCTTGAGTCATCTTCTACTGGGAACTAGCACATAAAAATATGAGAGCCCACTATGCACACTGAAATACTGAAACTAACCTTCCTGTGGCCCAAAACAAGAGCTGGGTATTTCAGTGGTATTTCACTTCTCTGAGCAATTCTCCCAGTACCTTCCCTTCTCTAACTCATTGTTCCCTCAGCCATCATAGCAGACAGCACAGACACCATCTCCTCTTCACATTGCCTCCATTATTTTTGTGCATGTCCACATAGCAACAATAATTTCACCGCCCAAGATAACTCTATTATTCCTTTGGAAAGTGACATACTGGTCAAAACCTGTCCAGTAGATTATTTATTAAACCAATTCACTCCACAATGATAGTAGTCACGACGTCCCCCAGTGCCATGTATCATCTCCCAGATTTTGCTCCATGCTGCCTGCTTTAATTGTCAATCTAATGTTTGACCAGCATCAGTTTCTGTTGTATAACCTGAATTTTTAAAGAGCTTCACCGTGGGAAGGAGCCCTGGCTCTCTCCTATAACTACTTGAATAAAGCAGATCAGCAGACTGGAAAATGGTATTTCTTAAATGTCAGAGTATATAAACCAATCTTCTTGTCAGCGGACCAAGAAGCAGAGAGGAGTGAAAAGGTGCAGAGATGAAATGATCAGGATTTTGGAGAAGGCAGTCACATGGGACCTTGGGAATGCTGAGCTAAGGGAGAACTGCTAGAAGCCAACCACCCCTGAGCCTGAGCAGCAACACTTCCAGAGCAGGCAGAGCAACATTCACCCTCTTTGAGGGTGTATTTTAAAGAAATATATAAAAAACCAAAACAAACCCCAAGAAAGAATTCAGTAGCTGTGATACTATATTTAAATTAGCAGTCAGTCTCAATTAGTTATTTAGGTGAGGTTTTTTTTTAAGCACAGAGCTTTTGTAATCCAAGATAGAAACCATTCAAGTTCCTTTCTTTGAACTTCAAATGCTACAACTTTTTTAATTTTAAGAAATGCTTAGAATGATGGAACACGTAGGACTCAGAAGGAAAGTGCATTTAGTTAAGAAAAAGCAAACAGAGTTTGGATGGTGGTTTTCCTCGACAACTCCAGCTTTCACTTTAAGTTACTTTATTTAGCAATGCCTGAGGGTCACACATCACACTTTCATACCTGGATCTTAATTATGATAACAAGCAAACTCTGACATGCACTAATAGAAAAGGTTCCAACCTTTTTTCCAAGCCCCACCAAATCTATAAAGATGCACTTAGGATATAAAAAATGCATTTAAGTTCCAATGTTTATTCGGCAAATAGAATCTGATGCGTTCTGTGCTGCAGTCAAAGTGAACAGGTTCCTGTATTTAGCTTAACCTTAAGGCATATGTTGATTTTACAAAATGAAGCAAGTGGGCTATGCTCCTTCAGTTCCCATTTACCTTAGTGGATGCTGACAGGACTCAGCATTTTCCTCCATCCAGCTGTAAACCTTGACTTTTCCTTGACCTTCTCTACTGAAATGTTTTGGTAGCAAATATAGTCGGCAATCCAAATTTTACCCCCAAATAATCGACTGACTACAGGAAAATATAAACTTAAGCATCAACAAAAGTGGGTTCTGATGGACTGAAACTGAGGAGCACTTATTTCCTAGGGAAATAAACCTAATTTTTACCCAGTGATTTAGTGATCAGAGAAGTATAACATCCTCCTACTTTCTTCTGCAATGCACTTTTCTCCTCTAACTGCTGTCACAACCCACCAAGACACAACTGCCCCAGGGAAATAAAATTTCCTTGCTCTGCAGGTTCTTTAGTACATAGATATAGTTATCTATTGAAATGCAATAGTTAACCTAGATGGGGAGTTTCCTATCAGGATTAAGCCTTTGGCTTTGGAAGGCAGAGAACTCCAGTAAGTCTCACAAGTGCATTTGCTCTAACTTTTCATATTTGGCCCGCTTATAGAATTAGTGCAGTTTAAATGCATGCAATGTTGGTGTTTGTGCTGCTGATTATAAATTGCTATGTATAGCAAGATAAGGCAGGAACAGTTTATCTGGAAAATTATCTGGTTAATTATTGAAAGTCTGTTTGAGGGGGGCAGGGAGTACATTTAACTCTTTTCCTGCACCTGCTCACCTGCCCTAACTAGGAGGAGACACACAACTTGAAAATCCAATTTTTCATAGCACCATCTCATTTCCCAGTACTGAAAACTACGTGAGCCATTATGCACCCTGGTAACTCTCCTACCAGAGCACAGTCGTGTTTACCTGGTGAGGCTCTGCTGCATTCTCAGTCAGGGACATTTTAAAGCTGCATAAAATGCCATGATTCAAGTGAGGCTCACTTGCTGATGGGGGCACCAGTGGGAAATCATAACCATGAGGAATTTCAGGCAAGATGTGACTGCATGAGTACATCCCTCTGCTGCTGAAGGCTTCTGAGACAAAGAAAACTGAACGAGCAAGGGAGGAAAATGCACGAGGAAGGCAAATGCAGGGAGATGCTACCAGTAATAAAAGCATCCTCCTTTTAAAAGTAGGCTCACAACTCCAGTTGAAGTTCTTCCCTCAGAGTCTAAAAAACAAACAGCTCCTAAAAATACCTTCCTTTGTTTGAAAGCTTATTTTATGAAACCCTTATTACAGCAACCTGAAATGACATTGATGACCAGAGTATTGACTGTTAATGACCTTAAGAAATGTCATTCTGTTGCAGACAAAAATCCACCTGATACGTCTGGCAATGGCTTGGCCCCAAAAGTCCTAAAAGAATAACTGTATTAAAAATATTAGTTTACAACAGAAGCAGCTTGGTCCACTTGGATGTATTTTCCTATTTCCAACTGTTTGCTTTGACTTCTGAGTGCATGACATGCTTACAGAGAAAGCTACCACACCATTAATACCCTAACCACAACATAAAAAAGTTTACAAGAGTTCCATAATCAAATAAATTTTTTTCAAAATTAAATTATTTCATAATAGCAAAAAGTAAACTGAACTGCCATGCACTGTCTACTGGGGATTAAAATACCACAATAGAAAAACCTCCAGAGCAACCATGAAACCATAGGGAAAAAATGTACCAAAGCACAAAAAAAAGGTTACCATGGGAACAAAGGCTATTTTCCAACTTGTCACATAATAGCCCCAGTATGGCAGACCTTTACTCATAAGAGCAATCCCACAGGCTTAGGAAAGCAACATGTATAATTATAGCTTGATCTGAAAAAATTTAAGGGGAGAATGGAGTGGGGGGTTTGGTCTTTTAACTCCCTTATGCCCCCCTCCCCACCATCCACCAAGACAAAATTAGGGTGGTTGTTGAAAGTGTATTGGAATTATAGCACCAGTGTCTGCTGTATTAAAATACCACACAGGAACAGAAAAGAGAAGTAGGAAGGTCTGCACACCAATCTAAACTTCATAAACAGGACGTAGGGGAGAATGAAAAGCAATAGGCAGCTCACAGTATCATTTAGTATGAGGTACCAACACAGAGCTCAGGGCTAAGGCTCAAACCCATGAGTCTATCAGAGAAATTCCTGACAATAACAAACTTGAGGATCTTGCAGGATGCAGGGAGCTCTGTGCACATTTGTAAAAGGAAGAATGAAAAAAATAAATAATCCCTCTAAAATGATCTCACTGATCAAAAAGTAGTAATTCTTAATATGATTTAGGCACAAGTATTTATATTTTACTGGAAGTTTCCAGCCTGGCCCTGGCTTCAGATGATGCAGTGAGAATCAAACTCCAACTTTACCACCGTCTCTGATTAACAGATATTTTAGAAGACTTATACTCGCTTTATTTTGAAACATCTCCTGTCAACTTCTAAAACCACTATCTGAAATAACGATGGCTTCCTTTTCACTAATATTTTTCCATTTTTAGGAAATTCAACCTGTTCATGGTGTTTCAATGCATGTCTCTATTACTTGATACATGACATAGGATGACTCTTGCAGCTCAAGGCATATAGATATGGAGGTAGTTTGTAAATTTGTTTTTTCCACCCTGCTGGTCTCATGGCCCAAACCAAACAACTTCCTAAAAATAGAAGGTAGAGTTTTCATGTCTATCTTTACTGATCCTGTCTTGCCTGAAGAATCACTTTCCTCCCCAGTCCCTCTGCCTCTCAGGACACTTACCAGCAGTTTGCAATTGGATCCCCTCCAGTAACCAGGATCCCAGTCCAACCTGTGAATTTTGTCACAGGTGAGAACAGCCTTCTTGGGCTTCGTATATGCTTTTAAAAATTGTGATGATTAGCAGAGCACACAGCAAGCAGTAGCTCCAGTTCAGACAGGAACATCACTTCCCACTTGTCCCACCTCCACTTACAGTGACAATTTGCAGAGATCCTTACTCTTATATTTACCCCAAGGTAAGTTCACTCCTGTTGGTGGTGATATTGTCGGCTGCCACATTTATTTGCACACTTCAAGTTCCTCTGTTCTCCCTTTGCCTGTCATTTATGTGGAGGGTCAGGCAGTATGAGGCAAAAGAGAGGTATATAAATGAGTATTCAACAGCCAAATTTCCTGTCCTTCTCCTGTAGAAGGAATGCAGATATTCTTTCCATACTTCTTCCTAATTTAGAAAGTCAGGTAGGCTGACAATGGGCAGGGTGGAGAGAAGAGAAATGCAAGTCACTCATCCTTGTAGTGCCTTCCCTCTCATCACTTGCAAAAGGGCTTGTCTTGAAATGGACACAGAGGAAAACATGGTTTAAACCTCATCACCTCCAGTTATAAAGTCACTGCATACTTGCACCCACCAGAGCAACTGGGAATACAGTATTGCCAGAGCATCTGATCCCATACTCCAGCACATACATAACCTGCACGTGTGCAAATGCACCGACCACACTCCTGCTGTACAGCCTTCAGAGCGACTTACAATCTTCAATTTCACATAACCTTTGGATTTATGTATAATTATGCCTGTTTTGGGCGCCTGGAAAATCATGACAGAGGAACAGTTTAGGCGATTGAACAGAACAGCATCAGATACATAATGCAGTTATTCAAACTTCAGCACAAAACGAAAGAATTTCGAGCAGAAATACTATTGAATCTTGGAAGAAACAGTTTTAGAAACTAGATGCACAGTTAACATTCCAGAATCCCTTTTAAAATCAACAATAATTACATAATAGGAAACCTCTGCTCCCATTAACTAAATAAAAGCTCTATTGATAGCTTGTTGAAGTTGAAGGTAAAATCAATGGCATGTGTTTTAAAAATATTCCAAACCCGAAGTCCTTTCAACTCCCCTTTCTCTATTTTCACAGTAAGTATAACCACTGACATGTAATACAGCTATACTGTATTAAGTAACCATAAATTTTAACTTTTAAATCAATTAAAATACTCCTCCATTATATGTTAGAGTGACAAGTAATAGCCTGCTGAGTGCCATGGAAAATTTTGGTCAAATAGCAGATGAGGGCTGCAATCATTGACTGATACCTAGAGCAAAGGCTTTTGGTAACTCTCCCACAAGAAATCACAATTGCTGACAAAGTTCAAATTTGTCTTGACAGGATTGTCAAGGCAAACTAGAAACGTTCACAATTGCAAGTCAAAGAATTCATTTTTATTCAGCTGAAATTCACTCTCTGCTCACATACTAATGATACACAGGACTGTAACTACCACTTCTCTCTGGCTGAGTAGCTGAAACCCAGATAGCAAAGACTAAAGCAAAATGGGAGCACTAAGCAAAACACAGACCAGGAGAGTTATGTTCTACAACTAACACAGCCTCAGCTCATCCCCTAAATCCTCTGCTACATACTGCCAGAACGCTCTTGCAATGTATAGCAGGTCTTGATTTTGGAAGTCAGCTTGCATTTAACTTCAGTGGGAATAAGAGCTGGTACAATAATTAAAAATACCACCATCCCTCCCATTTCAGGGAAAGGATGTTTAACTGTTGATGCACAAAAGCACACCACTGTAGAGGCAGACAGAGAGTTTATGAGTGTGCATAATGAAGGGCTTATGCATAAATTTACACAAGTTATATAGAAATCAAGGTCTATAGCAGAGTGAGCAAACATTATTACTTGCTAATCCATCACACCCCCCTCCCCCCCGAACTCACTTTCGCAGCCTGTTTGTGGCACAGACTTTCAATTTCCCTTAGCAAGGACTGCAATATTTGCATTCATTGTTATACCACAAATATTACTCACTGACACAACAGGTCCCACACAGAGCCAATTAACACCAAAGAACATTCTTTGCTTCCTTAAGCAGTATCATCAAATCACTGAATGGACTGGGTTGGAAGGGACTTGGGACTCATCTAGTGCCAATCCCCTGCCATGGGCAAGGGCACCTTCCACTTGACCACGTTGCTCAAACCCCATTTACCCTGGCTTCTTTGAATTTCTGCCTATTCTAAAACAATCTGCTTTTTTTGCCTTCCCCCCCTGCCCCGCAGCCATCCAAATAATTTCTGTTCAAAACAGGTGTGCAATATGCAGAACAAGCACTTGGGGAAGAAAGAAGATGACTCAACAAAGAGCAAGCTTTGAGCACCCATGGTTCCAAACGCAGCAGTCAGTGTAACTCAGTTTTATGGCACAGCTGGAGGACCCAAGAAGTCCCCATCTGCACACCTTCAGGCTTCAGAACACTTCACCCCAGCCAGCTCCTGGCATGGGAGCCCACTGCTGAAGAAACCTAGAGCTTCTACATTTACTTTTCTTGTTCCTAAAGAACATACACAAAACAAAGAGTAGAGCTAAGTATATAAAAATGCCTTGCTATTTTAAAAAGTTATTGTCATTCAGGAGCAAGAGTAACGAAACCTTGTTACCTAGGCCTTTCTCCTTCCTGCTTGCAATGTTTAATCGGAGAAAAATGCTAACTAGCCCCTTTCCTCTAGTGGGAGCACTAATTGAGTGCCTTTCCTCCTTCCAGTCACTTCTTTTAATGGAACTGGTAAGAGATAACAGCTAAAATGGAATAGCTGTAATAGCTACCCCACTGTCAAATTTAGTTGGAGTTGGCTGACATTCAAAACTTATTAGGTGGGAACACACAGACAGCTCAGTTACATAAAGATCTCCTCAGGCTCTGTCTAGGGGTCTGCTGGACTTGCTACTGTAAACCAGGAATTTTTTGCAGCGTGTTATCACTTATCAGATACTCATCTGATTCAGCTATTCCTGTTTGTTTTCTCCAATAGAGTGTTCTAGTTTTGCACTTGTGTATAGATGTCTAGTTATTGAATTTGCAAAAGCCTGACCACACTGGAGAGCACTGCTGTCTTTTTTGTGGTTTTGGACTCCAAATGCAGACTTTCCTTGAAGACCTCCTTGCAATATTTCCTGGACTTGCCTCAGATTTTAATGAGCCCATACGAAGCAGCTTCAGGCAACACTGTCCATACCTTCCCTTGAAAATCTGTATCTGTGCTCCTGTATCTGCAAAAACAGCGCTTCTAAGCTGCTTAAACACACTTGTAATAACTTGCCAAAACCTTTTCCAGGCTTTTTACACCAGGAAGGACTCAAAGACAGTCCAAGAGGAACTTGCTAATGCTTGGGAGAAGCGAGGCTATTATCCAAATTTCACAGTCATACAGAGGAATTTTAATAAAAGTAAATGCATACCAAGCACTTGTTTGAAGTTCAATGCTTCTTTCATTCCAGAAACACTGCTTTAATCTCACAAATGCTGCTCTGCCTTTTGTTACCCTCGCTGGTGACTGTGTTGTCAAGCGCAGCAGCGCTCAGGCAACTTGCTGCAGCACAAATTGCCTACAAATGTCAAGCCCATGAATGTCTCCCAGCAAAGCCAGGCTGAAGCAGCACCTCAAGTTTGCCTCACACAAGTGCTCAGGCCAAGCTGCTTGGCAGAACAAGGTGGAGAGTGAGTCCCTGCTGCTCTCAGCCCTTCAGGAACCAACTGCAGTGGCTGGCAGAGAGCGGCAGGCTGCAGGTTATCGGCTGCGCAACCTCGGACTTGATGCAAAAAGTTGGAAAATTCCCCCAACCCTGCGACACAGGGCGTAGTTTCCCCTACCACAGTCACCAAACAGGTCAAGAAGCAGCCCTGCCTACAAGATACCAAGGTGGATCAGGGCAGGGGTGAAGCCTGGTGCCCATGTCAAGGAGGAAAGCTGTGATGTTTTGTCCCAGCTGAAAGCACACACCAGAGCTGCCAACTCAAGGGCTTGCCCAAACAGCTGAGTTTTGCTGAAGCCCAAAGAAACCCTTGAAATTAATAGTATTACAGGCTTTGGTTTACTTGACAAAGAAAATATACAGGCCTTTATTCCCAGCTTTTCTGAGATTTCCTTGGCTGAAAAACTGCATTAACTGCTCCTCGACCAAGCTAACCTCCAGTCAGATGGCCATTATTCCAGCAAAGGTACAAGTTTCTTTTTCCTTCAAGAAGGGAATCAACACACCATTTTCCAAGGCACGAGCTCTACTCTTTTTGTAAAGTTGAATCTGTGCATGCTTGAAGTCCTGAGGAATCATCTGCTTGTGCTTGATGCCTGCAAACAGTTGTGCCTTTGTCAGGCCAGGTGGTGCTCTCTGACCAAATGTAGCACAGGCACCTACTGCTCTCCCCTGTAGTATTTACAGGACAGTCAGAAGAGCTTGTGCTGTTTTGCTGCCTGCCGGTCTTGGCTGGGTAGGTCGGAAAACTTCATTTAATGCTTCAATAAAGATGCTAGATAGAAATTTTAATAAACTGGTGAAGTGTTCACATCATTGATTTGGCTTTTCCTTGAAGCTGGTGCTCAGCATTTGCCCATCTTGACTATGGACTGATGCAACACCACTGAATTTACAGCCACAGACCTTCATATCTGTTCTCACCCCTTTACTGCCATTACAGTTTCAGCTTAAACAAATGGAAAACCCCCTCCACTGCCCCTGATTTTTGCAGGAACTGCACATGCAGCCACGACAAATTCAAATTCACAGCGGCCACAGTGAAATCAGTAAACATCACTGTGAGAGGTCCTTAGAAACACTGGTCCCACCTGGCAGCAGAAGGTATAACAACTACACAAAAATTCAGGGAAAGAACTGAATAACAGTGGCTTTCATAAATATTTTAGATACTGCTTAAAGCACAATCCACAAATAATGCAGCTGGCCATGCTCCTTAAGGCATTTAGCATCTATTTTAAAGTTACTATGGTTGCATGAAAAGAAAAAAAAAACCACCCAACAAACTATGATATGAAGAGAGTCTAAGTCCATGAATGAATATTGATAAACTGCTGATCGTGATGCGCCATAATTATTCTTAGAGCATGAGGTCACAATCCTAAATTATGAAACTGCTGAAATAATATTTTTAAAGTTTCATCTTTCCCTTATGCATAAAAATCTCTGCTAAGCCTGCAAAATCTTGACCTCAAATGTAAGGACATTATGCTACTTTAATAAATTATATAGAAGGCTTGACTTGTGATCAAGAAAAAATTAAGGCTTGGGTTATTATATCTTACATTATTTCTTTACTCATTAAACCTGAAGAGCTTTCATTAAGAATAGAGAGTAATTCAATTCACTGACATATTATTAACAAAACATGATATACATATTTAAATTCCAATGCTGTGAAAGAGATGACAGGGATTAACTGGACAGCTGAAATCCAGATGATATAGAAGAAAACCAGAACCCGATATATAAAGAAAAGGCTTCAACATTGTAACTTAGTCCAACTTTATTCTCATGGGCATTATGCCTTAAAAAAAAAAAGTTTACAGAAAAAAATATGGAATACTTTGGATACTGTTGTCTTAAGCAAATGCACTTCAGCTCTATACTTAATTAGAAGTAAATGGCAAATTTTGTCGGTGTCTCCTACCCCTGCAGAAAATTTGACATCTTGCTCCTGTTGCTGATAAGGCTGCAGTGGCCTGTCTGCACAATTGAGAAGTTCCCCACCAAGGCTGTTACTCAAGTGCACAAGGACAGCTGTGGCTCCAATTAACTATTTATGAGCTGTTCCACTGCTCTAGAAAAAGAGCACTATCAGAAAAAACCTGCTCATTAGAAAGCAGCCTGTTAAGGTATTTTTAAACATAACAGTGCAATTTCAGTAGACACATACACATTATTTTTTAAGGAGAAAAGGAACTAAAGCATTTTCCTCTGGAGCTGAGTGGTTTAAAATTTTAATGAAGAAAGGATTTAGGACTGTATTGTAAGAAACAATGTCTCATTGACAGAAATGTAGTTAAGATAATCCTGCAAATCTTTCCCATTATATTACTTCTGTGCCCTTTTACCATAGGCATGCATATGCTTCCAATAAGTCTGAAGACTAGCAGGGAAAAAAGGACTGGGTGCTGCTTCCAGGTGACTCCTCCTGTAAGGGAATCTCTGCCACAGCTTCCCTTTAGATCCCCAACACTACTGGAAATAACTACACTCCCAAGCTGAAATTCCTCTCTCAAATGGAGCAAAATTTAAATAATTTAAGTGAATAAGTGGCAAAATTATTCTCTTCTGATTATGCTAAGAAGGTGGGGAGATGTGGGGGAGAATATGGCAAACCTGTCCCAGTCAACCAACTCTATCAACCACTCTAAACTCTTGAGAGTGTTCTCAGGTGCTCTGGCTATTACTGATAGCACAGAAAGATTATATCCAGTACTCTTGTGCTCCACAGTCCTCAAGCATTTCAAGAAATTGATACACGTAAAACAATCACTACTACCTGAAGCTGAGTCCTTCGTTCCCACTTTTCTGCAATTTCCTTATTCAAAGCACCCCAGAAGCCAGCTTACCTAATGCTCTACCATGCAGAGATATTTTGGACAAACCACAAAATATATTTCATAACTATATTATCAGATTGATGGGTGACACCGAAGCACGACCTGTCAAACTGTTACTGAACTTCACCTTCTAAATTACTGTCTACCCAGCTGTTTCAAATGCATGTCACTTTGTTAGTCCAAATGAGCTTGTAGCTTAAAATACTCCTGCATCCCACACATTTGTTCCTGGAAGGTAACGTGATGGAGCCCTGAAATTCTGTCTGGCATGTTTACCTGTCTCAAGCCCTCCCTCCCTTCACTCTGTAGCATCCTCCCCCCTACTGTGAGTGCATCAGAACAACATTTTCCTGCTACAAAGCACGTGGATAACCATCACCTGCACGAGGACATGTTATGCAGAGAAATTAAAAAGTGAAAACCTTGTTGTAAATTGCCACCACCTTGATGCCAGCTTACTGCTCACACTTGATCTTAGCATTCACCCACCACATGTCCAGATCTCTGAGGATGACTCCAGGGATCCAACACCTCACCAGTTTACTTCTGTATATTCATGTTGACAGCCCAACAGCCCTCCTTTTCCTCCCTCTCTCACCTTTCTTCTCTATGCCCTCATAAACAATGCCACCTAAAAATAAAATGATATGTGAGAACAACAAAGGGGAATAGTGAGACTTAGCCCAGCAGCAGAGCCCAAGTATGACATTTTCAGCTGCTGCATGCTGCTAACTCCGATCCTGTTAGGGCCAACTTCAGAACTGTCTCAGATAAGATACAGAAACACAATTCTGAGCTGCTCCAGAGTTTTTAGTTCGCTGCCAGCCTGCACAGGGGAGCTAACAGAACAGAGAACAAATGACATGCATGAAGAATAATCCTCCCTCACCACAAACCTCCTTAATTCTCTACAAGGGATGTACATGAAATACAGGAGAAGTCATACAGGTACCCACTGAAAGAAAAATAGCATAATTATTATTATTATTATTATTATTTGCTCTTGGTTTTCCTAGTAAGACAAAATCAGTGTTGAGCAGCACCTTAGCATACCACTATTGATACAGTTTTTCTTTTCCTATATTTTCTAATAATCTTCCAGACTTTTGGCTTTCAGCTGAAGGTAATCTCTTCACACTTTATGCATCACAGAGCCAAAATGGGTACAACAATGTTTAACAATGATTCCCTGAAATCTCTTTGGAGAAAGAAAAAGATAAGAAAAAAAAAAATTAAGGAGTGTATTTAGTCCTATCTCTTACCATTTACCATAACATGGTGGGAGGGAGAAGAAAAGGATAAAGTCTAATTTAGTGGTCTGAATGATATTTTGGAAGCTCTACATCCTTCCAAGGCTACTTCTAAAGAAAGTTTTATGCATATGCAAGTCTGTTCATGGAAAGGTACCATATGCTTATAATCATTTATCCTTTATACAATGCATACTTCATGAAATTTGTATGGTCTTCTTTTTTTTTTTTTTTTT
>WEIU01022957.1:57959-91003 GCA_013389925.1 Aegithalos caudatus | reverse complement strand
CTTTAAATTTTTTTGGTTTTTTTTTTTTTTTTTTTTTTTTTTTTTTTTCTCCCTTCCCTAACAGTGAGATTCACAGATCTGGAAGGATGTTAAATACTAAATCTGCAAAAGTTCATGACAGTCTATGGCACAACTCCATTTTACTTGGGATTAAACATACTTGGTGATGTTCCAAGTGAGCCCGTCACTATGTGCACAAATGGGACTTTACTGGTTCCCCAGGAGAGAGATATCACTTGCTGGCTCTGTGGGTGCTCCCTGAAGACATTTGTGTAAGAATTGACAAGGATGTTATCTTGATACACAGAATCTGCAAGCGCTAGAAGTTGAATGTGCTCAACTGAGACAGGGATTGAATGTCCCATTCAAGAGTTACCATCACTGCCTGCTGTGCAAGTTCTGCTGCAAATTTCTGTATGAATTGGAACAGACAAGAAAGCCCTTCCCTTCACTGGATGCCTACTTGCTTTTACAGCTAATATTCCAACTATTTGAGGAGACCTTACAAAATTGCAAACAATTCTACACTCTCTTTTTCCATCTCCCTATTACGGCTAGGGATGAATACATAAAAGCTTTTAAGACCTTTACTCAGTTTTTGGTCAGTATCTGTTAATTACTTCAGCTTGAACTGCCCTTTTACAGTGTTACAGCATAATTGAAGCATTAAACTTCAATATGTTAAGGAGACTAGAAGAGTTACATATGCTTTTCACTTCCAAGCTTTCACTTCAAGAGTTTTTCTCTTGTGACTGCCTTGGTTTGTACTCCCTTCCTTCTTTCCTCAAGTTTTTCTCTCAAGATTCAGAGATTTTCTTTCATTATTCTGCATGTTAAACACATCTTCAGGTAGGATTTAAAGGGCTCAGATGTCAGGTATGTAAACTATTTTCCTTTAAGAACAGAACTGGCACATTAGGCTATTTGAAAGCTAAGTGCATTTGAGGCTGAAACTTGCCTTTGAGTTTCATTCTTGTTTATCAGCAATGACATCTTGATAATCTTGTCTTTGGTGAAACAAGAAATGTATTAATTTACTTTTTTTTTTTTTGCTCAAGGATGTCATCGTGGAACTTGAATATACTGCACTATGCATGTTCATATATTTTTCAACACAGTTTCCCAGGTTTCTTCTAGATTTTTTTCTCATCTAAATACAAAACTTGGAACTTGTTTTACCTCCTCCCAACTCAGCCAGAAATTATATATGCTACTAAAGTAAAAATACTGTCTTTGGCATTTGTGGTTGTCTGCTGAAGCTGACTCCTGTGTATAACCCAACGCAGTTTGTGCCAGACCTTTATTCAGACTAAAGTGACTGTGTAATCATCCATAATTCAGATGCAGCACCTGTTGGGTTTGTACTAACAACTCAATACTTGAGTAAACTCTTCGAAGCTGGAGCCAGCAAAAATACCCTGCACTAGCAAATCCTAGACTGATGGAACTGAGATTTGTTTCAGTAAATTATGCCAGTATTTTTACTTCCCCCTGAAAAAATTATAATGAAGAGGATAATCTCCAGGCAAGATGTTCAAAATTCATTAAAAAAAAAACAAGTATCAAAAGATATGCTTAGAGAAGTTGGGGTACCAGTTTTGTTAAAACAAGAAAGACAACTCCTATCACACCACCATTTTTACCTCTTCCTAAACATTTCCTCAATTCCCAACAAAGTACATCCAAGACGAACACCTAGCCACCGTGGTGGGCATTGCTTTTCAGGCAGCCATGTAGAAAGCAGTTATGCAATATTTGAATAAATATGCAACATTCAACATAGTGCCAGTTCTTCACCATTCCTGTTTCTAAACAATAAATGCAAAGACACTACACAGACCGACACACGCATATCTCAAAAACCTACCTTGGATAGTCAAGAGACATTTTTGGGAATGAGGACTGGGCAGCTCAGCTTCCTGACACCAATCAAGGTCAAAATTCCCCAGACTCACTTACTAAAAAGCAGGACTTGAAGGGTTCATAAAGCCAGACAAACCAGTTTTGATGCTATCACAACAACTCTGGAGGCAGCCATGGTAACACAGGAGCACTGCCCCCCATGAGCTCCAGGAACACCCCAGAGCACAAGAGAGGCTGGTGAGCCAAATTTTCCAAGTGACTTGTGTATTCAGTGAGGGAGCCAAGGTTATTTAGCATCATCTCTAATCACAAATGAAAGTCACCTCAAGCCTGGTACAGCTTACAGCAAGTTAAAAGGCCAGTCCAGAAGCTGAGCACACCAGGTTGGATGGAATATCATCAGGATGCCTTGGCATCAGAGGCTACAGGGCCTTGGAAGTTGGTTCTCCATGAGCAAGCTGTCACATGCACTACAAAGGCTGCTTTGCCCTTAGTGTCATGGGTTCAGTGACCATGGCCAGACTTCTTAAGCACAAATTTATATAATTAAAACCCTTATTATGAAAACAATTTTAAGTATGTACATATATATGATACAGTAACATACTTTGTTGATTGGGCATTTTTACTGCACAGCACCATTTTACTTCTAAGTCTTGGAAATGGGAAAATAGAAAATATTAAAAGTATTATGGAGACAAGTAGGACACAGTAATAGTTCCTTTCTGGTATTGGTTTCCTTGAAGATTAATACTGGACACAAGCCCTTAAATCAACTCTATTCTATGCTACTTATAAATTTAATGCTGCTTTCTTACTGCATAAATAATGATCCGATTAAGTGGCTATAAAATACAGAGTCTGTTTTCTCCTTTTTTTTTTCCCCTCAACCTCTGTCTTGAAACAGACCACTGAGACATCAAATAGAGAGACAGCAATGTCACAAGGAACTTCTACTGACACAAAAATCCACACATCCACCTGAATCCATCTTCCTAAGGTCTGTGAGAGCTACCAGATACCCTGACAGTGACGTGTTCCCTCCTCACCAGATATGAACTAAATAATAACTTAAAAAAAAAAAAAATCATCAACATTTAAGCATACTGGAAAGGGTCCCATGCTGTCCATTTCAAGGAAGATGGCACAACAACAAAAATCAGCCTACTGATGTATTCCTGGGGAAACGCAAAGCAACACCAGAACGTCAAAAAACTCGACATCAGGGAACTGCTTCCCTCTGTGAAGCACTTCTGAATTCTGAAGGAACAACATTTCCCTATGCCAAGTGGACATGATTTCTTTCTGTTATCATTCCTTTGAGATGGGATAAGCCATTGGTATAGTTAAGAATAGGAACAGAATCCCAAGCCATCCATTCTACAACAATATTAGAAATCCTCTGCAAGGATTCTTATTTCTATTCATCAGCTAAAGAAGTTGACAGATAGATCTTGAGCTCTTTTTATTAAAATCTCCAGGGACATTTCCATTTCTGGTTTATGGTGATATGAATTTGCCCTGCCTCTACTTAGGGTACTCTGGTTTCTGAGCCTCGGAATTAAAAAGCTATTGATTATAACCAAATTGAATATTCAATTTGAGCATGGAAGATCTTACTTTTACAGGGACTGTCAGCACAATCAAACCCAAAACTCTGCCTCTGCAGCTGCTCTCTGCCATGGGGCCAACCACAGCTTCCAGGAGAGTGGTCCAGCCATGGCAACACAGAGGTGATCAGTGTAAAGAAGTGTATCATCTCAGATGACACAATCCAGTAGCTGGATGGGCAGGAAAAGTCTTGGTTTCGTAGTCTTAAAGACCTGAGTCTTGCCAAGAGCCATGACAAAATTCCTAACAAAATCAAGATGGGCCAGAAATCTACCTCATGACTGACACATCCCAAAGCAGCTACTGGGCTGCCTCACAAATAAGTCCTTCCCTTAAACCAACCCCCAGCCACAAAGCCAGAGCAAGAACATGAGCAGTGATCAAGAAAGCAGCCAGGAGGCACACGCACTCTTGACAGAAATTTTATCCACAAAAAAAGGGCATTTATTTGCAGTCGGGCAAAAAAAAGCTTAAATATATTAAATACTAGCAATACATATGTCCCCCCCCCACCGACCCTATGATCAAGAGAGTAGATTTTTAACTCAAATTTCAGTTATATTTCCCCTTTCACACTGCAATGTTTTCTGGTTCAGAGTCGGAGAATGAAAACAAACAAACAAAAAGTACCACAGAAACCAAAAGCAGAAACTGAAACCTGAAATTGCTTTAGGATATCAGGTTTTTTTAAAGTGTTGATTGATGCTAGAGACTAGTTAAGTAATTGTAATTTACAGTATGCAAAGAGGAACTGTAATAACTGTACATCTGGGCAGTGGGCTGAAGTGGCAGAGATGATGTTTTGTTCCCTCTCTTCCACACTCAAGGACATGGTAGCTGGCATTCAAGAGCAAGCAGAAAGGTAAGCACTTGCAATGTGACAAAGCATGCATGTGAACTACATCCAAGTCTTTTTAAAATGATATGTGTCTATCTATATATATACACACACACACACCATATAGAGGAAAGTCACCAAATAAATCATCTGCAAAGTTTACTTCTCCCTTGAAGGCACAGGCTGTCGCTGCTGGGAGCCAGGAGCTGAATACCATTAAGATGCAGGCTGCAGTACAACTGGCCAAGAAGCTTCACAGAGGCCCCCTGCACCCAACTGCACAATGCTGGTACACAGCTCTCCATAAGATCACTGAATTACAGAGTTATCCTTACTGAACATCCCTATCCAGTAATCTGCTCTCCTATGGATAGCAGATGATATAGTTGAAAGAATTCAAAAGAAAGAACAAAACCCCCAAAAACCTCATGAAAACTAACATCTGATATATGCTCAGGCTGACTACAGGCTCTACGGTTCCAACTGCAAAAACACCATAAAATGTTAAAGATAACATATTAACTACTCCCGCCATCAATTTTGCATTGTTTAAAATTTGCAGCAAAGCAACACCAGTGGAACAGCAGCTACAAGTAAAGTTGCCAAACAACTCTCCCTCTACTGATAGAAAAAAATTTCTCTATTTACTTTGCTTAAAACTAAGCATTAACATTTTACAACATGGGCGTGTTTCAAGCCAAAAGAATCCGTGTTTTTAGAAAAATGCTATGGATGTTTCTGAAAAAGCGAAGTGAAGGGAGAGCACTGTTTGGACAGTATTCATATTTCCTACAATTGATCCTTTGAGAACCAGTATTTCCATGTTTTAGTGTACAGACTTTGAATTAACCTTGGAGCCAGAGGTGGTTCTTTTTCCAGTGAAGGGAAATCCACTCAAACCCACCTAAAAGCAGTGTTTGCATGCACTTGGGAGGGGTTTGCAGTACTTGGCAGCAGCATTCCCTCCATTTTAGCTACATTGAGCAAGCTGCAGACAAGGGCTGAGCAAAGTTCACTCTCCTCCCTCCTTCCCTCCCTCTGCACAGATGCTTATTCTTCCTGTGAACAGCTGCACCTGAGATGAAGGGCACCTGAATCCCACCTCATCTCTGCAAACACATACATATGCAGACTGCAAAGGAAAGGAAGGTCCCAACCCGAACACAAAGGGGCCAGGACAGGCAGCATAAATAAATTTACTTGAGGCTGCTGAGATGCAGAGTGGTTGTGAACAGAGGATTACAAGGAGAAGGACAAGGTGAAAACAGCAGCCAGCAGCAGAAGAAAGGAGGAGATGGACTGTTGGGAAGAGCAACAGAAGAGCTCTGCAGCAATGTGGGTGAAAACACAGGGTTACTCAGAACAGAGTATGATATGAGGCAGAGCAGTGAAGACTCCAGGAGATCATGAACATCTCCCTGTGCCTTACTGCTACTTACAGCCTCTTTCTACAGCAAGTCTGTCAGCAGAAACAGCAAGGTTCCTTTTTAAGGTTCAGTGAGCCACATGGATGGTAACACGCTTCCATGAAATGGAATTCACTCCACCGGCTTTCTTAATAGGTCTCAGAAGTACTTGTGGCTGTAAAGCTTTGTGACTGTATACAATCGTACCTAGTACAACTCTGCTTTGAGCACAGACTGTTGAACAGCCTATTACCTGGACAGCAAATTTGGANAAATATCAAGTAATATTTTGAAAAAAAAAAAAAAAAAAAAAAAAAAAAAAAAAAAAAAAATCTATCATTAGGAAGGAGATCGTGACTCCTTCATTTCAGAAACCTGAGGAAGGCTGGAAAGTTTTGGCAGAAAATGATCAATCTGTTTAAGAAAATACAGTATCATCACAAAGAACTGAATTTATCATAACTTTTCCACACGCTATATAATAATACTTTTCATGCAAATATATGCTTTTGCCAAAAACTTCTCTCACTTTTATCTTTGAACTTTCCAAAAAGCTGCACAAGCCAATAGCCCACATTTAAGGCAATTTGCAAACTGCACACAGAGTTCATTAAACCTGACAATTCAACAAACAATGCAGCCTTTGAACAGCCACGTTGATCCCAACTTCCAGCCATCAAACTCCACTTGCATCATTGGAAAATGCTTACAGCAAACAGCGCTTACACCTTTATCCATGTGGAGCCATTGCGAACGCGCAGAGTCCAGGAGAATTCATGGCTCGCTTAAAGCCCCCCGAACTGCCAGAATTATTTTGGATGTTGTTCTCCTTGGCTGTGCTGTGTGAAAGGAGAGGTGAGGAGGGAGCAGGCCAGGACAAACACGGTGTGCTCCACGCCGGCGGGGCCAAGAACGGGAAGCGCGCGGCTCCCGAACATCAGAGCGCACGAACAGTTCCCATCCCAGGATGGTAACGGTGCCACAGAGGTGGGAACACTCACGAGGAACAAGCAAAAGGATAGGGTGAGAGGAGCTAGAAGAGGAGGACCACTGCCTCCTTCCAAAGGAAACTGCCTGCTTCCCCACTTCTCCTCAAAGTTTGAAAAGGCTGCCTTTTTCCTCACAAAGCATGATCTGTTTGATCCGGAGACCTCTAAAAAAAGGTGTCAAACCAGTTGATACTCTGATTTTTAAGTAGAATTTTAAATATCTTTTAAACATTTACCTAATACTAGATTCTCCATAGGACTTTTGTATCTATACTTTAAGTATTATGAAATATAAATTAAGTTCACAATCTAGTATTTTAGTCATGGGAATGGTTCTCAAGTTCTTAGGCTTAGCAGATGGTCGATAACAGATTTCACTATTTCCTGTTTTTCCCCCATTTTCTTGGATTTCAGCAACAGAATAGATCTTTTCCTGAGCAATCTGTTCAGTTTGATTGCGTGTCTTTTCTGAATTATATCCAGTACTTATTTTTCTTTTGTAGTATCCCCCCCTCCACCATGTCCCTTCTCTGAACGCTGGAAGTTCTCTCTTTGGTTTGTAGCTGCTGGACAAGAATAAAAGCAAACCTCAGATGAAGCAGACAAAACGTATGCTGACTTCCACGCTGCCTTTCTCAAGTTGTTTCTCTTATGCAAATTATTCCTAACGAGCCACACGCACGCACACACGCTTCCTAACCTGCAAGTTTGCTTTTACAGAATCATAACTCACTTCTGTCTCTGCTCCAACACACTGTCCAGTTTTCAGGATTTCTCTGCAGAGTTACTCCCAGTTATCTCCATATGCACATTACAGGTAAGGGTGCTACTCCTACGTAACCAATTTAAAAATTCTTTAATTCAGAACAAATCTACCTCCTGCCTTGAAACCACCTCTGCCCCAAGAGAGAGGACTGGGATGCCTTCCCTGCCTCCCCAGGTGCTCCCTCCACATCAAGGTACGTCTGCACTCCAAGGCTGACTCTGCCACAGTGGCTGCTCCCTGCTCTGCAATTGAGATGTGATGGAGAGGAACACATTCAGCAGATTTATAAAAAGTTTGAATTGCTCTTGAGAGCAGTCATCCACTGGCCTCCCTGCTGCCATAAAGGGAAATGCTCCCAGCACAGTGACAAGAGAGGAAAATCCCAGGTTCCCTAGCTCTTTAAGCCAATGCAATAAATCAAGAGTTACATAACATCTTTTCTTTCCCCTCCTAAAAATACATTCCTAGCCTGAAACATAATTATTAAGTCTGAAAAAAAATAAAATTATGTTTCCATGGTTTTTACTAGCTCTCAGGCTGAAACATGGGGGCCTTCAGAAGAAAACTGCTGTGGGGAAGCGGGAAGGTTACAGAGGCAGCAGCATTCCACCAGGATGGAGGGAGACACATAGCCCCTGGGGTGGGTGCTGTACCCACAGCAGACACTCTCCCTCCTGGCCCTGGAGGGGCCCATGGGTCTCCACAGGTACATGCAAGCTGCAAACAAGGTCATCTGCAGCAGCTCCTGCTCTCTGAGCACAGATGGAGGCACTCCAAGAGCAGAAGACTATTTCTGGCTGGCCATCTCGGGCTGCAGTTGCCTGTCCCAGCCCAGATGAGCCACAGCCCTTTGCTGCCAGCCCCAGGAACAGGTGCTGCTCCTAAGGAGAACCAGCAGCAACCCTCACTGCCAGCACCAAGGGGCTTTGTGCCTGCTCCTGGGGAGGACAAACTTCAGCAGCACAACTCTATACCTCCTTCATCTAGGGAACATCAGAAACCTTGAGGGTCTGTTTCTTGGATCAGAGGAGCTGTAATCTTTTTATAAGTAGTTAAATGATGTCATATGCTCATTAGCTTTCCAGACTCTATTTGGAAGGCAATTTTTTTTTAATTCTCTTGTTCCCTTTTTTTTTTTTTCCTTGACTGCTTAGTTTCTATTCAGCACAAGTGCGCTGCTCTGAAAATTCTGCCAAAGGTTTTCCACATTCTCTGCACAGCCCTCTAACTGCATTGCAGAAAAATAAGACTCATATATACACATTCAACCTTGCTCCTCAAACATCTTTAAAAGTTTTGCCTTTTCATATTGAGTTCCTACTGGAAAAAAATAAGTTGATAATCAACCTAGAAATACAATTCTGCATGTTCCTGCACCGAGCCAAAACCACAGAATTTACTACCACAGAAAACACAGAAGTAAAATGAATGAAATTAATCTATCAGGGTTTTTTTTCCCTCCCATCTCTGCTAGGTCATTGCAGTAATTCAGAAAAAGAAATCATCTGAAATCTAAACTGAAGCACTAGATTCAGCTACACTGCTTCAATGCATAAGAAGAACCTACTCACATTTTACAGCCTTTGTAAAATTAGAAGCAATTATGAAATGATACAGGAATTACCTTGTTCAGTCTGGGATTAAAAATATTAATCTTGGGTAGGATGTTAGGAAACACAGTAATACAGCAATCACAGAACTATTCTGAAATTCTATGCAAAATTAGCTCAGAATACTCTGTGATCCTGTGAGACGGCTACAGAGCTGTCCAGTATGACTGTTCCATTATGTAGTTTGCAAGTGGTATTTAGACAGAAGAGAATACAAATGCACCCCAACATGTTTGAGCATAAATGAATTGTCCAAACTGTGCCAGAGTAGACTTTTTCTGTGGCATTTCCTTAGTCAGTGCAACAGATACTTGCCTTACTGAATTGTAACAAATGACAAGGCTGAATTTCACCTTTTCCCCGTTTGTGTCAGAACAGAAGAAACCAGCAGACAGATTATATTTTTGTTAGAGCACAGGAGTTCTTGCATTCTTAGAACTCTGATTATGAAACTGGCTACCTTCTAAGATGGAGGATGGCACAAACCACAGTCTTACCCAGTTTCATAAAGTCCCAAGCTTTATTTCAGAACTAATCAATTGTTTTGATCTTATTATGCCCCTTCAAAGAGCTCTTCCTGAGCATTGCCTTCCCAATGACAAGACTTTACAGTTTAAACACAACCAATCCAAGCTATATGCACTCATCCATGTCCCAGCAGTGTTAATCTTCATCTTAAACAGAAAAGCAACCGCAAAACTTTTTAAAACAGTTCTACTCCCTCCAAAAGCTTTATTTAAAAACAAAACCACCCACCCCCCACACATTCTCTCAGCTTTCCTTTTCCCAGACAGATAACACCTGCTTTACTACCCTCAAGGCAGAAGAGAACCAATCCTCTCCAGAGTTTGCAAGTAAACCTTGAACCACCCCTACAGCATAGATCTTATTTGTTTTCAGAACATTACTTGTATGTGGTCTAACGGTGCCCCAAGTCTTTCTTCTTTACATATTCATAAAAATAGGGCTGTCCTACTAAAAAGATCCCTTACCACACTGTTGAGGATTTTCATTACCACACAAAAGGATCAGAGTCATGGACAGGCACTGGATACCTAATTAAAGAAGTGGGACAAAGCTCAAATGAAGGAAATGCAGGACCATGCATTTAATCACTCTTGACTCTCAGCTGTTGCCATAAGCTTGGGCACAAGAAAATGACAGAAGACAAAGACCAGTTATTATCTACTACTAAGCATTTTCTGGCACAAGGCATTTGTGTCTCCCCATGAGACAGTCTTAATCCAGCGCCTCTCTCTTTTTTATTTTTTAATTCCTGTCTACCTGGAAAATATATATTTTCCATTTGCTACTCTACCAAAGGCTCCATTAAAATTTTATCTTAGTGTGGTAGGATTACTTTTGGCAAACACTTTGTTTCCATTATTTTTTATCTACCTCCAAATGTGGTTCTAGTGCTTTGCATATAGTGGACTTCAGGTCTGTAGACTTGAAGCTCCATGGACCAATGTATTCTATTTCTCAAAATTCAATATTTCATGGTAAAGGTTTCACATATTTTCTAATGAAATAAGCCTCCAAATAAATGTGAAACCTTCTCCTCCAGTCTGAGCTGAATCAAAAAAGGAACAGGTCCATTGATTTTGATCAAATATGAAGGCCTCTGCCAGCAAAGCTCCCTAAAACATTGTCAGAACACATATGGAAGATTAGTCCTTGGAAAAAATACAACTATATTTTATTACTTCCTTCCAGATAAATTTCATTCTGAGGAACTTTTGCTTAAAAAAAAAAAAAAAAAAAAAAAAAATCTGTAATAAAGATCTTTGGAGGTTGCCTAAGTCCATACACATACTCTTGCAACTGCTAGAAAAGCAAGAAACACAACATTTCATTAATTCTGTTCCCTAATGAAGGAGGACATGTAATTCACACAGGAATTATTTCCAAAGGTAGACACATCCTTTTTTTCTCTGTCTTTCCCACTCCATAAATACAAATATGTAGTATACCAGGGTTTGAAATCAGAATGGAAACCTGCTACAGGAAGCAAGTTTTCAGACAGGGAATTCTGAACAATTGTCTTCTAGGTCATACAAATATCTCATATATCTCAAAGAGATCTGCATGTTATGCTCACGAAAAGAGGAAGTAAAAGATTCTACCACTTGACTGACTAAATAAACTCACGCCCAAAATTTGTTTACAAATACTCTTCAACAATATCAGCAATTGAAGTTCAACAGTGGAACTACAAGAGGTGCAGTACACAAAAATTATAATTTTTTTAGTTTCCTGTGCAGGATAGAAACCCAATCACTGGGAACACAGTTTTGCTTCAAATGAAAGCATTCTCACTTTCTCTTTGGCACAGGATTTTCTTCTTCATATGATAAAAGGTTTAAGTTTATAAAGCTACTTGAAATTAGATAAAGCCATACCAAAAATTAAACAGGAAAAAAAACAACTGATGAGGGAGACGCTGTTGAAGCACTAATATGCTGCTCAACTTCCCCAAAGTCATTAATGTCTCTATCAAACCCGAGAAAACTTGTAGATTCATTGTGTATAAAAAGCTGCATTACCTCACCCAGAAGCAATGAAAGCAAGAATAAATTTGAGAGAAAGCAGCCTTCTCAGCACAGCCAACTTGGTGAACTTGAGCCCTGGATTTTCATCATTGTTGCAAGGACAGAAACCAGCCACGTCTGGCCGTGCAACACATACTCCAAGCAGCACAGGACACCAACTGCTCCATCTTTATGGCTGGTTTTAAACATGGGACATTGAGAAAGTTGGTTTCCAAGGAAGGCAAAGGACAACAGGCCATGGTTAATTACAAGGCAAACAAAAAGCCCCATATAGGTGAGATTTTATACATATGCTCTCTGTACCTTGAAGGTGTTGGGGGGTTTATTACACTCAGACCAGCAGGAAAATGTTACAGCCCACGTTCTACAAACAAGTAGCTACTTTTTGAGCTATTCAAAGCAACTGTTTATTTTCTTCTTGGGAAAGTTTCTGCAATCATCAGGAAAGGAAAAAAAGAGGCAAATCAAAACTGAATTCATGAATCCAAAGCAACTCCTGGAGAGGCGTGTTCCCCTCCCCCAATTTTTTTTTTTTTTTTTTTACAAACAAATTTCTAGTCAGGCCATTTGGCACTTTTTAGTATGAAATATCATCAGTTCCTCCCTCTGTCGTGCGCCACTGTCACCCTGATGTATTTTTCTCACAGAACCATCACTTTTGGGACTACTCTATCATAAGAGCCACTGCATTACATTTGACAATTTGTACTAGATAAAATGAAGGGCATCCAAACAGGCACAAGGTCATTCAGACTTGAATCTTTATGGAGAGCATTTAAATTGTGCATTTAGTATAAAAAATGTACTGAAAAAAAAAATCAAGATTGCATGAAAAGTGCTTTAAGTTGGTATGATTTGGGATAAAATTAGCAAGAATGGTCTCTCTGCCAAGTGCTATAAAATGATGATGCAATAATTTTACCCTTTTAAGTTAGCACATGTATGGAAGTGATTAAAATGTTTCCTTTTCAAAATTAAAAAGGAAAACTGCAACAGAGAATATTAAACCACTTCTTCAAGCTTAGGCATGCAAAGGAACAGCACAAATGCAACCACTCTGATTTCACAGACTAAGGTCTGCTGTTGTTTTTTCTTGATTGAAGTCCACGGTCAACTGCTTCACACTAAAAATGAGTATGGCGTGAGATGAGGTGCATTTTTTGGTTTTCTGGTTGCATCTCCACTATTCCAAAATTCTCCAGCTAAGGATTAAGTTGACTAGCCAGGAGGATGCCAGACTGAAGGCAAAGTTACAGCACAAAAACTATGTGACACACAAAGTAATACTGCCAAAAATATTAACATTCTCCCCCACGTTTTCCCTAAATGCTTACACAAATGCCAGGTGTTTTGGGTAAAAGGGGAAAAACAAGTGAAAATTCTTCCTTCAGAGAAGCAGTGACAAAAACCAGGTGAGAAAAAGAGTGCCATAAATCACATCCTCCAAATATTAAATCTACAGGTTCCACCCTTCCTGAAAAGGTTATGAGATACATAGGACATTTTTACATGAAAGCTCTTTTTCTGTTTTGCATATGGGGATGACTCAGTTTCTCACTTGATCTTGCACTGGGATAGATGTGGAGGAAAATTCTCTGAAGCACAGGGGCGCACCGAGGGGAGTCTGTGATCCAACTGTGCTGGAGAATGGATGTCATCAGCTAAGCAGCTTGCAAATAAATGAGAAGAATTATACTCCAGAAAGGGAAGTCCTCAGCTTTGAAGAGACGTGCCCTAGACCTCCCACAGCCTGCAACAAGTCATCTGAATTTCTAAATGCATGGCTTGCCTTCCAATGCAAAAAATAAGCAATTGAGGTACTGCATTAGTAACCAGCAATCACATATAGGGAATCCAACTGGGAATCCCAAATGCTTCATGCAGGGTCATGCCCAGACCTGGCAAGACTTAACCTAGCAAGCTTAAGTGTTGGTATTGCCAATGGTCAAGCCATGAGAGATGGGGAATCAGCTCTGATTTAGCCAGACAGGGACTCCAACACACAGCTCTGCTTTGCAAAATAACGGCCCAGAATTTGGGTAAAAGCCTATCCCAGTTTGGTAACAAATGAGAGGCTGCACCATAGAATAAAGAGTACCAAGTAACAAGCAACAGAACAAAAAAAGAATAGGAAATTCATTAGGAGAAAATAAAGACGTTGGCCAATTTTCCCCAAATGACACGGTTTCTGAAAAAAACTGACAATAAGAATAGAAAGCCCAGGAAAACCCTGAAAGAACAGACCCCTTGCTAAGTTGTCAGCAATTGGGCACATAGGACAGGCATGCTGAACAGAAAGCAGCAGATTACTCAGTTCCAGAATGAGAGGCTTGTATCATGGGAGGGCAATAAATAATTTCCAGCCCATTGGTTGTTTAAGCATCCTCCTAATTTACGTCTATTAGGGATATGCATATTGAGATTAGCAAGCCTGACTAGGCTGTAACAAGCCTGTATTCAGGAGTTTGAATGAGAGATCTGCCCCAAAGAATATAGTTTTAAAAGCAGGTTTGGGGAAAGCCAAAAAAAGGAAAGCAATGCAATGCAAAGCTTCCAGGCTGTTGGAAGACAAGCCTCAAACCACATACAGAGTCCATCACTGATGGAAGCTGAGCATAACTTTACCGGTAAGTACAGATTCAAGGTTTCTAAAAAATTAATTCTTATATCCTTCAGGATACTTTGACTTAGATTATCAGTGTACCAATCACAGAAAGTATCATTACACAACAGACTAATAATAGGCTGCCACCTCCACAGGCAGCTGCAGGTGAGGGAGCCACACTGCTTGTTGCCACATCTGGCTCTCAAATCACAAATATTTCTCTGGATGCTTGATTAACAATACATTTAAAGACTGGAAGAGGACACAGCATTAATATGGCAGTGCTCTGGACTGGTAAACCCAACCAACAAACACTTTTTTTTGATATCCACCTAGAAAGGAGTGAAACTGCACCCTCCTTCCTTTTTGCTGCTGTCTTTCTTTAGGGTGGCTAAAATGGGCAAGAGTCACTCCAAAGGGGCTCACCATGACCTGCTAGAATAAACCAAATACTGGTAATCTTTAGATGTATTTGTTTAGTGTAGTCAGATAGGAAATGAATGAAAGCAAACTAACATGCAATATACAATAAAAACTTCCACAATTCATGGGACAGCTGCAAAGAAGAACTCTTTGAGCATTGAAGATAACAGAATTCAAAAATAAGTCACTTCAATTTTCTTAGGAGAAAATGTGCATACTAAAATGACTTTTAAAAGGCTTTTAAACAAGCATCTGTGACCAAATCAGGAGAAAAGCTTTTAACAGGCAGGGTAATAAACCACAGAAACAAGCCGAGAAGGGAAGCTGTAGATCCTCCATTTTTTATTATACTCTAAAAAAGACACATGATCTCACTTGGAAGATACCTCAGCTGAAGAAGTTGTGCTTTTGTTAATCAGGCAGTGTTGAGCCCAGTGCTGCACAGTGGTGGGGTCAGCAGCCAGGACTCAGCAGAATTCAGCAGCCACTGGGCTCCCAAGCAGCTTCTGCCAAGAGCCCAGGCTGTGAGCTGCCCAGCTCCCTGTAGAAGGCTGATTTCTCCAGGTCCCACAGCCTTGTTTAAAGGTTAGAATACCATCTCAGTTATTTCACCTTCATTAGCTAATGTCATGGAAGCAACAGGTTTTGTTCTGGCTGAAGCTGTATGCATTGACTAATTTTCTTTCTTTTCTTTTTCCAAAAGAATAAAAAAGATTACTCTCAATTTATTATTTGGTTCACTTCTATCCACAAGATGAATAAAGCCAAATGAATGCTATTTCCACAGCCTGAAGAAAGCACATTACAGAACCACATTCAATGTTGATTTAATATTCATAAAATTGATACTTTCTAAGTTACAGAACATATTTAAGCAGAGAAATAAAGTCTTTTGCTGAACGTCCATTATTTCTCAGTTTTTCAGGGACAGCATTAGGAGACTTGCTAGAAATGAGCTTATTTCACCATGCTAAAGAGAAACTGAAGTGTATACCATGTGTACACCACTTTTCTGAGTAGGGTTAAATCTCCATTATTGGCAGTGTTCTGGTGAATCCTGCATTCAAAGCAGAGAAAAAAATTTTAAAATTCTTGTAATAATTTAAAATGGATATGATTATTTTTCTGTCCAGCTACTCCTGGCCATCTCAAGCATAATTTACAACAGAAATGTACTATAAAAGCTTCAAGTTAGATTTCCTCAAGACTTTCTTCTTGCATTTGCAAATACCTTATCAAAGTTTCACCATGTCTCCCCTGTCAAACATTTAAAATGTGATCCAAATATTGAAATGCCAATATTTTTTTAAAAAATACGCTTTGTAAACACCTTTTCAGTTTATGGGATCAATATACAAAAATTAACCCACCAACCCACCAGTGACAGATCTCAAATAGTCCACAATGTTTTCACAAAAACTGATATCCCTTTGCCTGCCAGCAGCTCATGCAAGCTACAAGGAGTTAAAACCTTGCACTGCATGGCAGAGATTATTTGCTGATGCTCTAACACCAACCAAAACTTGCAGCCAGTGCGTATTTGCTGCTGTAGAACAAATATTTAACTGCTAATATTTAATTTAAAACTAACACTTCCTTAAAATAAAACACATCTATATGCATTAAGTCCATATGCATCAACTATAGCACAGTCTCCAAGCTGTCATTCGGGAAAAAGCACCCAAACCTTGAACCCAACAACTTGGCTTATTGTAGGCACCACAAGGATCACTCACCAGTAGACAAAAAAATAAATTAATTAAAATTAGCCCCAGAAACATCTTATAATTTATTTGTGCAGGGCAATGGCACTCCAGAAAAATGAAATACTGTTTTTCACATGAAGAAATCTGTTTGAATGCATCTATACTGAAGTCAACAGGGTTGCACAGTGGGTCAGCACAATCTGCAGACCAGAGAGCTGCCCAGAGCTGGCTTGGGATGAGCCTTGGTTCATCTGAAGAATTTGTATTTCTGATGAAGAAGCACTGACTGAAGGAAGGAAACCTGACTGTCTGACCTCAGAATCAGATTGCAGCAAGATAAAACATCGCCCGACCAGCTGAAGAGAGAGGACATCAAATGAAACAAATTGCCAACGTCACACTGGGCTTATGAACCTTTGGAAGTGGAGCTGTAATCAATTTTCACAGTATTGACATGTATTTCTAAAGTGAGTCTGAAAAAAGACCCTTAAGGTTAAGTATTAAAGATGGCCTAAAACTGAACAGCAAAACATTCTGAGCACATGGAGTGAGATGTACAGCTTGAGCTTGCTCTGGCTCCTTCACCCACCTCAGGCTCCTCAATACTGGAATCAGTGCAAAGCCTCAATTCCTCGTGGCACAGGTGTAAATTTGAGGAGCATTTGATGAAATCAGGAGAGAAGAGGTGTTTGTGCACACCCACCTCCTGCAGCGTGCTCCTGGCCCCTTGCAGCGGTGGCCCACACTACTGGAAATCACCTTGGCTGTGCTGGTATTCCATACAAGCAGCATTGCAGTACTCAGTTTTTCATTTTAAAAAAATCCCAAAACAAAAGCCCAACATTAAAGAAAAATGACAGACTGCATCTTTTAATTGGCATTCTTCACCCATTGCATTTGGGAATAGAGAGAAATACAGGTCAGTTTCATGTACCTCAATGGCTTAGGGAGAACTTACTGTAAAAAAAACAAAACCATAATGATGAGAAAGAGCCTCTTGGAAATATAAGAATATTTAAGAAGATCAATCATTAAAGGAGAATTATTACTTTGAAATATACTATATATAACTTAGTCAAATCCTCCTGTTGTGACCTATACAAAAATGCACATTGCCTCAACAGCAACTATTCCCTACTGCAAAATATGAGCAGCCTTGAACATTTACTGTGGATGTTCACATGCATATTTATGAGAAATATGCACTTCCAGCTAGTTTGCCTATTGACTGGCATCAGTCAATCACATGCAGAAAAGGAAAGAAGAAGGTGAGCAGTGGTCACATGAGATATTTCTAGAGAAGCCTTGGGAAGCTGAGACAGGACAGCAGGAATCGCCTCTTCAGAGCTAACAGCATCTTTAGGCAGCACAAGTGTAAGTGTCGCTGTGCCAGCAAATATGCTTTAGAGATGTGTGCTTAGCAGAACCAGGCATATCCCAAAACACTACCCTGAAACTGCAGAGGTAATAGCTGCCCAATGTTTATTTTCTGCACATGCTTGGGCTAGGCAGAGAGGTTACACAGCTTCAGTATCGGTCAGAGAAAACAGGTCCATGCTATCAACAATGTTAATTAATATAGTCTCTAAAATATATTCTCCCTTAGCTTTCCTCAGTGCTCCAACCCTCCCCCAAAACACCTGGTCCTTGAAAAGCCCTTCAACTGCAGTGATAAAGCATGACATACAGTCAAGCAGGTATTTTATATGTAAAAATGTGGTTTAGGTTTCAGAAACGAGACCTTGCAAATAATGGATGAGGAAGCAGAATGTTGTACAAATGTCAGCTTTTGCTTTGCAGCATCCTCCCAGGTTTCTGTTATAGTTATACAGGCAGAATTGCAGCAGCCCATCAGGGTTTGTCAAAATCTGGACTGTGGTGTCATTCTGTTAAGGATTGTACTCAACACATGCAGAAAAACACTTCTATGCCTCTGTGGAATTAACTCACCCATTAGCTAAATCTCATTAAAAAAATAAAACTGAAATAAAATAAGACAATAATTTTTGGCCTGTTTCCAAAGTTTTACTTTGCTCGTGGTATAAAACTTTTAAGGTGTTGAATACTATTTGGATTGCTTAAAGTGTCTCTTTCCACACACAAATAAATAATAACCTCTGTAAAAATATTTTCCATGGATTTACTGCTCATTAAAAATAAAGAAAACTCCCTGTCAGCTCATGAGAATGACAAATCCACCAGAAATATTTTTTTTCAATGAAAAATCTGTCCAAATAAAGCTTGTAGAAAAAAAAGCAAGAAAAAAACAACCAGAAGTTCTTCCTGGCCAGGAGACCTAGCCAGCTCCCATCACCCTTGGTCTGAATCCCAATCTTTTCTTCAGTATTATCTCCTTGCTCTCAACACAAACACCTAATTATTATTATGGAAAAGGGCACAAGGAAACTGCTGGAAAGTCCCTATATATTGCAAAGGAAAGCACAACTGGAATGGTAGAGGATGAATGGCTATAGATTGCTTAGGAGATGATGCACAGAAAAGCAGGAGGCAGTGTGGGGCCTTTAAAGGATTTCATTGCTTAGCTGGAGCTAAGCATTCCAGACAAACCTTAGCTGTATTTGATAAAGATCGAACACTCTCCACACCCATCCTTCCCAAAATACACAATAACAGTCCAGCATGACCATCTCCCTCAGACTCAGGTTGTCAGAGAAAAGGCCAAGACACTGCTTTAACCTTTCACACAGTCACACGTTAATTGGAATTTAAGTGCTACAAGTAACTGCAGTACTAAATATTCCTGTATATTTGGGCACCCATTTTCTACTGCAACTATGAGAATAGAATCAGAGAATGGTTTGGGTTGGAAGCAGCTTTAATCATCAATATGCAGAAAATTTATTGCAGCCATTCACCCTGCCTAAGATACCAATTCTCAGAGTATAACAATTAGTGTTCCATGCACAAGCAAGTAAAATAAATCCAATCCTGTAATCCATACATGACACTCTATCACATGCATTTCTGTAAAACTGAGAACAGTTCTGAGACAAAACTACTGAGGACATAATTAGAGAAGCAAATGGTAACTCAGAACTTTTAGTACCAAACATTGCACTGCAAAATTAGCAAGACAAACTTAGTTAAGCGCAGCAGAAAAAGCAGCTCCCAACTACGCTTCTCACCCTGGCATACATGTGAAAAAAATGGAAGCCAACAGAAAGTTTTATTAATTAGAAGTGTTAAAACACAAGAAAAGGCGACGTACAAACCATTATTAACACAAATTAAAAAAAAAAAACCTACCCCATTTAACTTCACTGGAACAAACAAAAAAGGTACCAATAGCCATATTAAAATCATGGAACTGCTGCTAGTAGTGAAAATGGAAAAAAATGGCAAAAACAATTTCAAAAAAGTAGAGAGAGATACAAGAGATATTTTTGTTTAGTATCTGATTAGTTAATATTAGACAGTGGCTCTAAACATTTAGTTCTTTCAGATGGTTAGGTCTAAATAGCAACAAAAAACACTTAAGAGATTTCCTATCTGAGTTATTAACACCCCTTTTCAGAAAGTCTTAGAGTACCAGGGAAGTTCCAAAAGCCTGGAAGAAAACTGGGATTGCTGCAATACTTAAAATGATAATTGCAGAAAATAACTTTATGATAGCCTGCCATCTGAATACTGAGCCCATCAAAATAGTGAGAAGTTTGATTTAGGATTTTATTAATAAGACTTTAATTAATAAGCATCGAGTAATTAAAGCAATTAATATCAAACAAGCTCATGAAAAGTAAGTCCTGTCAAACTAATTAAATTTTTTTGACAGAACTTTAGTTTTTTACTTGTTTTTAGCTGCAAAGACAAGCATTGATGAGATATGCTACTCCCGCACAGAACTTGACTCAGTTCCACACATTCTGATTAAGAAAACGGGAAGATCACTAGCTTTTTGAGGCACTGTGCATAGTCAAGCATTTCTCTAGAAAGCTCAATTATTAAAAAAAAAATAAAATACAACAAACCTGGAAATTAAATCAAAAGCTGAAGACAATTCTCTTTTGCATGTGCAACCAAATGCCATTCTAATTTTCACAATATTCTCTTAACATACCTCGAAAGACAATATTGACTGAATTAAATATTAAACAGCCATGCAACTAATGAGAATAAAAAGCCCGGAAGCTTCCATCTTTGTGATTCCTGTCCTGCACTGTTTCCACACGATGTGAGGAAATGGCCTCGAGTTGCAACAGGAGAGGTTTAGATTGGACATTAGGAATTTTGTCCTCACAGAAAGGGTTGCCAGACAGCAAGAGGCTGCCCAAGGAAGTGGAGGAATCACCATCCCTGGCAGGGGTCGAAAGAACTGGCACCTGGGACATGGCTTAGTGGTGGCAGAGCTGGGTTAAATGTCACACATCATTTCCAACCTTAACCATGCTGTAATTCTGTGATTTTAGCTTCCAACTGGCTTGTGCTTTTCAAGTGGCAAAATGGTGACTTTTACGCCAGAAGATTAAACAGTCAAAACGAAAACTGACAGAAGAAAAACCAAAAGAAACTGAAAAACCACACAGTCAGAAATAAGGCAGAAACAGCAGTGCAAAATTCAAAAGAAGCTTGAGGACCCTTCATATGAAATTACTGCACAGGGGCTAATATGAAGTAAATGAGACCCTCTGCAACTGCTTGAATACTCCAGTTTTCCAACTCAAAGCTTGGTACCTGGTGAATAAGTATATGTCTGTCTTTTCCCTGCATTTTTTGAGTTCCAGAAATGTGACTAAATACCAACATAAATAGTACCAAATTATACATTGTCAGAGCGAATAAGCTGTATAATAGAACCCCTGCTAAAACACAACCTCATCAATCTTTTATGTTATTATCCTTCCTCAATACGCACATTTTTGAAGTTAAAAGTCTCTGGAAATAGCAGAGCTGCTCTTAATACATATCAAACATGCATTTTAGATATATATCAGTAACAAGTAAAGCAATAGAAAGGCTGCTGGTCCCCAGACTGAATTTCATGAGGTTCACACAGGCCCACCCCTCCCTGTCCCTCTGGATGGCATCTCTTCCCTCCAGCACTCAGCTCCACCACACAGCTGGATATCAACTTAATTACTTTCTTTTTCTTACAGTGAACAGTGTACAGCAAAGCCTAGTCAACCTTTTCAGGGTTTTATTTCAAGGTGGAAGTGAAACTAAATTAGAATTCCAAAAATAATTACAATTTCACAGACCTTCGCCTAATGCACAGGTGCTACAGAAACCTATTGATACTACTATTTCAACAAAAGACTTTTCTGATATATTCTTAGAACATAACAAAAACACTACAGATTCCTGTGGGAAATTCAAGATCCTGGACAAGAAAAAGGGACTTTTAGATCTCTGATTTCAAAGTATATTAGTTGCTACATCAAATAAGAAATTAACAATTCCTACCACCTTATAGGGGGGAAAAAATCCCAAATAACCCTCCTCTGTCTGTATCTGAAAGCAATCAAAGATTTTTTTGCAATCAGCCTGCTGGATGGCTATAATCTTAATCCAAACTAGATCTATTAGAGTAGAAAACAGTTCAAGAACTGTTTCGGTTTAGGCTTTAACAACAGCAAAAACTCAACTTCATTGCAGTTCTAAAAAAAGTTACAAAGCAAATTATGGGATACTGCTGAAGACAGTTATCAAAAAAATGCCATTCTACTTGTGAAGTTAAATGCATAGCAACAGTGGTTGGATCCATGAGGTGATCCATGCAAGAGCATTTCACAAAAACATCATGAAAATTGAATGGATAAGAACAAAATTCTTTAAATATGCAGCTTTAGCAACTCTGGAAATACAAACCTTATTCTAAACCATATCAGTTAAAAAAAAAAAAAAAACAAACCAAAACAAAAACAACTTAAGTGTGACCTAAGTTTACTGTATTCAGGCCTTCCAACATTCTCTGTAAACATTCTTCAGCTAGAGGTTGACTACAAACTAGCCCCAAAAATTAGGACAGAGCCAGAATAATATATTCTGCTACCAAAATAATATTTTATTAACACAAAACAAGCAGATGTCTTATTTAGACTGAGACAGGAGATAGGAAAATTGCAGCAATACAATCCCTCCTTCTCACTAGGTAAAATCTTCCCTTGTGGAATACCTCATAAAAACCATAACAAGCCAAGAGTGCCTGAAGCCAGGTGTCTCCACATCCCTCTTTTTATCATCATAATGCTGAAATTAAAGAAGATGAAGACCACTTCTTACTACCTTTGAAAGGATCCTACAGTCTCCACCCCTCCTTGGGTTGCTGGGCCTTTCAAGATCTCTCTCTCTCTATCCCCACCTTCCCTTAATTTGCAAACTGAAACTAGTCAAATGCACTACTCAAAGGCAAGACCTCAGAAAACAGAATCAAACTGATTCATGTATGCAACAAGAACATGGACATTAAGAGGTGAAAGAATAAACACAGGAGTAACAAGTCCAAGCAGGAGAAATTCTCTAAAGATGCAAAAATTAACAGTGATCAATTAATGAATGACTCAGCACAGATTCGAGGTAAGCTGTGAACATTTGTTCATGAAAATGGGCACCAGGCAGGAAAAAGCATGCTCTCAACCACCCCTCTCCATAACTTTTTGCTGATAGACCTCACCCCTACAGAAGGAAAAGCCTTGGGACAAGTGAGTTGTCAGACAAAGAGGGAGCCACGTGGACACCGAGTATTTTCATAAATTCTATTTTCATCTATTATTTTATTGCTATACTTTTAAAAGCTTGCTCCGGTCACTTATGAACTAAGTCATATTTGTTGTATAGGTAACAAATACTGATCTGAACACAGACTGCTTTTACCATGGTATCACTACAGTATTTTTAACAAATCAATCTACTCCTCTAGCACATCCTATTTTACAGCTTTCTATCCAACTCAACAAAGCTGGTACAAAATACCAATGCTTTCAGAGATGTCACAATAAAACAACTTTCACCAGAACAAGAAATGCAATTACATAATTTTTCGTCTTTTTTTTTTTTTTTTTTTTTTTTAATTTCTAATCCTCCTCTTTGCTTTGGCTTTGATGAAGACTGCTGATAGCCTGTCAAATTAAAAACAGGGAAAAAAAAATCAGTGCCGAATTTTCAACTAAATTTTCAATTTATGGGGTTTTAGCTTCCTCGGTGATATGCCTCCCACATGGCCCAAAAGCATAGTGCCATGCCTGGCTCTTGACCCAAGGGATGTTTATAACATCCCTTCATGCCTCATGCCAGAATTCCTGCCTGTACTTTCACCCAAGTCCCCCTAAGGACGGTAGACAGAATCAGACAAGAACTTTGCATGCTACTCAAGCTTCCACATAACTTTTTTACAAATAATAAATCAGGAACATAATTAACTGCCCTCAGCAGAACGACAGGGTAAAGGAAACAAATTTAATTTGATTTTACTGTAGCTGCTTTTCCCACTGTTTTTGAAGTTGTGTTTAAAACATAAAGCATCCCAGAAGCCCCAAATTCGACATCCTGAACCATCAGATAGGAACTGAAAGGCTCCTCTATTTTCCAAGAGGAAATTATAAAGGGGGCTTTTAATCCAGAAACACACACAATAAAGCTGGCCCCATCCCACATGGTTTCCCAGGACGAAGTGGGCAACGTCTTGCTCTCCCACCCCTCCAACAGACACAGGCCCCATCTGTGGAAACGCAGCCCCTGAATGCCACAAGCAAGCACTTCAATGTCCGAGCATCACTGCCAACAGTCCAAAACCAGATGCAGCAATCAAATCAGGTTTAGCCAAGCCTTCCCTTTGTTTGCAATGATCTGGACTTTCCTGCTAGAAATCATCTTGGAGGCAGTGCCCGGCAGGGTGGCAAGCCTGCAGTTCCCATCTCTGCGGAGGGGAAGCACTCAGTGCAGCACTCACTGTGGGCCACGTTTAGAAAGCCTTTATTTAAATATAACACCACCTCTGCTGAAAGCTGGGAAAGACCAGAAAAAGCTGAATTAAGTACCGTGTGATAACAAGTTACTGCGAATCGGCCGCCAAACACTGTAATTGCACATGCTCGCTCTTTAACTCAAGTGACCCTGCTTTTGCCAGGGGCAAATAATGCACATGCAATTACATAAATAGCTGATGAACTGTAACTTGTTTGTGCATCTGGAACAGTGGGTGTTTCTGGAAATCCTGTCATGTGCAGACTTACATACTTGGGCACCTTAATTACTTTTTCAACCCTCCCTTGTAACGCCCACTTGTTTTTCCCCCCCTCTCTTGGGCAGTGGCAGTAAGGTCCTGTGACCTGTGTTATTTCCATGTGCTCCATCATTCAGAGAAGAGCCCAGAAGCCCTACCAAGGTGCCACAGCAGGTATGCATTGCCTTCATCGTGCTGCACAAGCCAAGCAGCCCAAAACACCACTCATCCTGGAAAAGCTGCCTGAACAAGGGACGTACTTCTGAAAGCAGATGCTGAAGCAGTAAGATACTGCAAGTTTTATATGCCAACAGTCCCCAAAGCACTCCTGTGCATTTACACATGGTTTTTCCACTACCAATTCTAAAAAAACCTGCAGTGAGAGGAAAAACTTCAGCTGTTTTAAGAACTGACCTCCAGCCAGGAGGACAGGACTAAACACTCACCCAGACATAAGGCATGTCACGTACAGCAACAGCAGCCGTGGCCAACTTGCCTTCAGATGTATTTGCAGCGATTTTAAACTCTGAATAGGTGTCACACACATTTAAGCCTGTTACAATAAATGGTGTCAAGAGGCAAATGTCACTTCAGGATTCCAGCTCCGGACTGTGTAGAGGAAGAGTGGGCAGCAGCCGTGCTGGCACGTCAGCCTTTCCCAGCCGGACTCGCGGGGTGCGCTTGGATGGGCTGACTCCCCCGCCCCGCTGCCTGCTAGGAGCCAGCTGCAACTGACTGGATGGATCACACTGTGCAGGGAAACAAGCAGATCAGGAATCTGCATCTTTGAGAAACACTCTTCAGACAACAAAAAAAGGCCCATCAAAAAAGTTCCCAATGCTGAGATCTTAAAAGTCCTCACCAGCAGAAGAGCAAGTTTACTGGCATTGCATGCAGGTGAAACCATTAACACGTAATATTCCAAAATGGGAGAGTTTTAAGTGCAGTGATGTGCTGAAAAACTGCAGATGCCAACTGCTTGTATATTTCTGGCTTAAGGAGGACTTCTTAGATCCTCTGCAACGTAATATAGATCATATTTACAAATCAAAAGGCATGAGCAGTCTCGTGTGTCAAGCCACAGTGATTTACAGGCACTTACGTATTCTCACTTTTCAAAGTATGTCATCAGATGCCTCAGCACCGAGTTAGAAATACAAAGAGAGGCAGATAACATCCCAAATAACTTATTTCTATTTGCTTCCATTTTAAGTTCTGGACATGCAGAGTAGATATTTTCATTCATCTGCAATTTAGCACCTTTCTCTGGGTTTTCAATCTCTCTTCTTTCAACACGTTAGGATGCAGGAAAATAATTAACAGATATAAATTACAGCTGCCTCAGGGATAGAAGTGATAGTGTAGAAGAGAAGCTAAACATAGATGATACAAGCAGATTGAGCAATGTGAGCAATATACTGAGATGCATCTCCATGTGGTTTTTGATTCACATCTTCTTGCATGAGGACACATGCAAAGAGCACGATTCAAAAAACACAGGAGGCAATCAGGCAGCATCTCCAAACTGGCATCACTGAAAGAAGCGAGACTTCCTGAAATAAGGAAAGAGAAGTAAAGGCTGTTCTGCAAACCAGCAACACAACAGTGACCTCGGTAAAAACAGACTTGAAAAAGAATTTGCAGCCACTGGAGATACTGCCCTGAGGCTGCCTGCCCACCTCAGGCAGCTCAGTTTGCAGTGGCCTCCTCTAAATGAAACCATTCCAGACTCTTTTTGCTGAAACACCAGATCCCTACAGTAGTTTCAGCCATGGCACAGGCTCTTAGCAGCAAGGCACCATAACCAAGCTGAACACCACAAGGATGTTTTTCTTTCAGAAAGAAGGAACGAAGTCCAGTGGATGAGAGGAGACACTATTTTGGCAGCAATGACTGTATTTAATCAATGCACCTACATCAGCATATCAATTAAATTTAACCAAAATGCTAAAGAAGTATCATCATAGCTATGGGACAAAAGGGCAGCAGTCTGTGGGTGGCTGCACACAAGTGCAAAGGGATAAAAAGAAAACAGAGGCAGAACCACAGAGGCTCCTATCTACAGAGGAGTCACATCTACACAAGAGAAGGAGTGGTGTAAGTTTGTTCTGGTTTAAAAGGCGTGTCAGGCCAAGACTTGCTGCACGTCTCTACAGTGAAGTGACACTGGCACAGCTCTGCAGGATTGCCAGCAGTGGCCAAGGCTGGCAGCCAGGACACATCCCCCAACACCCTGGGGCGTCCTAGGTGCCAGCCTGATACTCCCATGTCCCTGCATATTTGCTATTTCTGTTATTCAGGGCAGCTAAACTGAGCTAGCACAGGGATGCATGCACGTGCCATAACAAAATACCACCCTTAAATAAACTTTAAATAAACATGTACCTTAGGGCAGCAGGAATAAAAGGAGAGAGCAGACAGCAACAACAGCACAGGAGCTTACAAAGGCCCTAGGTAACCTGCTGTTAATCAGGAACAAAATCACAAAAAAAAACAACACCACACTTCTTTGGTAAGGTCAGTGACAATGACCTCTAAGGCCATAGCCTCTCACACAATTTCTATCCATTCTGACTGGGAGGTGAAGTAGCAGTGGCATTAAAACAGAGTGGGGATACAGGGTAAAATTTAACAATCCACCTCCTCAAAGGCAAGATATAACTTCTCATGGTTGTGCTAGTTATTTAATCACAGTCTAAAAAACCTGAAGTGGTTTGGTGAAGTTTTTAATGGACTAAGTATCTCTGTCACAGGAAGAGCAGGTAAAACAGGTGGGCTTATCTCAAGCTTTCAACAGGCTAACAGAAAACCTCTAAAACAGAACTACAAGTCTGTCAGTGGAAAGGCTGGTACAGAATCATCAAGTTTTCTGTCAGGCTACCAGAATACACTGACTTTCAACTATTATTTGGAATACAGTAGAGCCTGAGGCCCCCAGTGCTATATTATGTCACATCTGATTTTGGACTTCTGTCTAGGAGTTTATTAGAAAAAAAAAAAAAAACTAAAAAAAAAAACCCTCCAAACAAACAAACAAAAACAAACACTAGCACACAACAACAAAAATCTCACAAATTCTCTGTCCTAAGATTTCAACCAATATATGATGCTCATGTAAGAGTGAGTAAAGACATAGAACACAGCTTGGCATGGCTGCACAGCAAGACCAAGAGCAATCCCCATGCCATGATCCAGTCCTGCAGTCATTTCTAATCACCTTTAGCTTCCTGGCACCATTTGCCAAGTTGATCAAAACATCAGTAGTGTAGTTTTTTAAGCTGCTGAAAGAACCTAGTAAGGTGGAAGTTTCATTCTGCTCACACAGGACCTGCCGCTGTCCGAGGAGGGAAACCCCCAGGGCAGCCCGGCCAATTTAGGGAAGCAGCACTCCCAGGCTGCTCCCCTGCCTCAGGAGCTGCTCTGCCATACAGGGACATGGCACTGCAGCCACCAAAAACTCCACCCAAACCTTCTACTCACCAGAGGAACTGAGAGCAGGAGTGACAGGAACAGACCCTCAAAGGCTGGAAGCTCTGACCACATCTGCAGCTCCCCAAATCTAAAGCAGCACTTTCAGCACAAAGACTGGCCCCGCACCACGGTGCATTCACTGCTTGGTCACATCAGTGCTCTGCAGACACCTGACCCAGCCTAGGGAGATCCAAACAGCATTCCCAAATCTTGCCACGGAGAGATAGATCACTAACCTGCCCATCACAGCTCAGGACGACCCCGCAGGCTCCGTGGGGAGGAGGCTGCAGACCCCCCTGCATCCCACTGCTGCTGCCAGCGCTGTCCTCAGCCCCTTTCCAACCTGCTGCTTCCCAGCTGGAGCGGGTCAGCCAGCAGAGCCAGCCCACCCCGAGAGAGGGCACTTCACTCCGTGCAAAGCAGCCTCGCAGCTGCTGAGCATGTAGAAAATTGTCTGCGGTACCGCTGGTTACAAGGAAAAGTTTGTTAAAAAATAATTCATGCCAGCTGCGGAGAGCAGGCAAAGGAGTGTAAGTCACCTGTGAATTTGATCCTGGGGAAAAAAAAAAAAGCAGCAACGCTGATTTGAAGGAGAACACAGGCTACAATTACACAACATTAGAGATAAGTGATTTCGTTATTTGCACAATTTTCTGTGTAGACGAAAAAGTCAGTAAGGCACTGCTAAGTGCCTTGACTAGGTTAAAATTCAATTATGAGTATGTTTTTGCCACCTGAAAATTAGATTGGTACATTTTTCAACTAGCAGTAATCAGCTATTCTACACTTTTTTTTTCCCCCCCAGTCAATAAATACAAGACAATGATTGTTCAAGATTTGAAATGCAATGTGTCCTAATAAACTTATCTATAGATTTAAAACACATTCACATTATGGAATCTGAATGACAGTTTTGTTTTTTTAATGAATTAATCAACTTTGAGATAATATATTTAACTTAGCAGATACATTGAAAATACATTAGTGAATATGAAGAGCTAAAAATAACAACAAACAACAAACTACCAACAAAAACCAATCTCTTCAGTTTTAATTTAAGAAAAAGCTCGGAAGTTTATTTTGTAATTTTTCAAATTACTCCAAATGTAAAACTAACTAAATAGAAATGGGTTTATTAATGAACTTAATTCATTAGCAACCTGTTCCACCTACATCACTACTCATGCTCTTGTTACTTCCTGCCTCCATTCATACTATTTATTTCTTTTAACTCTGTTCCTCATCCCCTATGAACTGGAACATGAAGTATTGAATGTTTGTCCTTCCAGACCAAAACAATATAACAGCCATAATTATATCACAGTGACACAGTTGATGTCTGAATCCTACTTATATATAGCATCCTGTTTTTTTTTTTTCAAAACCTCTTTTTGGCCCCCCTCCATCCTGCCTCTCCAATATTGTGTCCATCATCCCAATACTGCCCACTCATGCATTCCTCCCTGTCCCATCCTCATGACCGTGCAGCTGGGGTTGCCCTTCAGCGTGTGTTGTCTCAGCCATCTGGAATTCCCTCTGTCCAGACTGACTCCTCTCCTTGGTTCTCACCTTTATGTGTGTACACACACTTTCATTTACAGTCATCTGCTAAATCCCACGTGGTTTTTATCCTGCCCTCACCAAGGTCAGAGCAGACAACCAAAATTCTCAGGCCTTTCCTGCTTTTGCACTTCAGATGTATTTTCTCTTACTCCACTCATAATGTGTTTCGTTCCCTTTTTGCCTGCAAAGTAGCCCCTGTGCACATCTCTCTGTAGCTTTACAGTTACATTCTACCCACGTCCATATTTTGCCAGTACTCATGGATGTATGCCTGCACCTTGCAGAGAACTACTCTACACCAAATACAGTAATTCTGACACTGAGTCAGGCACTGACACTGTATCACACTACAGGCAGGACAGTAATATCTTTAATAATGACATTAATTGCTTCCTCTCCCTCTCATTCCTTTGCAGTCCAACTGAAATCAGGAACAGACTGAACACTGCCAAGTTTCTCCTTGGTATTTAAACAGTTCTCTGCTTTTATAGAAAATATAAACTGTCTGGAGAAATCACCTTCACGTACTTTCCTCCCCGTGACCCCCAAGTCAAATTACTTTGAATTTTGACCCAGGTTAGAAAGGAAGGGTATTTTTCTGTTAAACCTTCATTTTTTTATGTTAAACTCATTTATCATGTAACATTTACAGCCTTTTCCAGAGCACCTGTGCTAAGAGGTGAACCTTACCTGGCCACTTCTATGCTTATTATGAATTCTTTTTACATACAGCTCGTTGGACAGCACATTCAAAACAAGGAACATCTCTGGAAAATTTTGCATTTAGCTGTCTTGCCTCCTGCTTCATAAAACCAAGTCTAATTCCTGTTAAGTGTCCTCTCCCTAATATTTGTAAAATATATCTGGATTTGCTGTTTACCTTTTAAAATCAAGCAGCCTTTCATCAGCATGTATTTCACTGGCACTTTAGAGTATAAAATTAATAAAAATCACTCATGTTTATTCAGGCATACCTCCTAAATCTTCAGCATGCAAAGTTGGCTATGTGCTTTTTTGGTCACTTTCCTCTCTTTTTTTTTTTTCTTTTTTTTTTTTTTTTTTTTTTTTTTTTTTTTTTTTTTTTTTTTTTTTTTTTTCCTAGGTGACTCATCTAGCTGTGAACTTAATTGGCATCACTTAAAGTAGTCGGGGAAATTTCATACTGCTCAATGTGAATGTGTTACTATGTATCTGACTGAGATCTAAATAAATTCCACATTTGGCCCAAGGAAATAAGACACAAGATTTCAACCTGTTCTTAGAGAGTAAGAAAAACAGCATTCTAGACTCCACTAAAGTACAAACAGATTCCCTTCCCTGTGACCCCTTGCTGTAGCTCAAATAATCCTGACACACAGTAAATTCTGCCCAGTTAGACACAAGATAACAAAACTCCGATTCTCCGTGAAAAATGCTATTCATTAAGAAGATGTAAAAGAGAACTGGAATTATGTGTCATGCCATTACTAAAGCAGAAAAGCACGGCTGTGAATTAAAATCAGCAATATGTCATTTCACTTTTTTCTTTAGCATTTTCCATCAGGGCAGCGTTTGCCTTTGTCTGGAACTCACAATGCAAAGAAAACAGAAAACGTTGTTGGCTCCCTCAAATCAAAACATTGTTACAGGGATATATGGAAAGTGTCTTCATCACTTCACACACAACATTCCTGCAAATACCAACTCTTACAACATGGGACATGGTCCTGGGAGTATGTTGGGTGCTTCATGGGTGTATCTACTGCTTTGTGTGTACCAAACCCACGGCAAGAGAAAGCGTGCAGACCCTTCAAAGGCCATCTGATATGATTTGGGGCAAATACACAATACAGAGAGGAGATGATGGGGGACACTTAGGTACTGATGGCACACTTCACAAGCCAGCACTCCCTCAGCTGGAGGACTGTAAACTTGAGAGGAAGCACAGAAAATAAACAACCTGCATCCATCTCTAAGGTGTAATCGTTGTATTTTAATCAAACAGGTAACATTAACCTTTCAAGCACTGCATATCATTTTCATTGCTGCATTATTACCAGTGGCAGGGAAGTCACAAAACTATAGAATGAGTATCATGAATTTAAAACACTAAATAGCCACACTGTTAGTTAAGACCTCAAAAGTGTGTTTTAAATACATACTGTTGCCAACAACAGATTCATCTTAATACTAAAATCAAAGATGTTCCATACCTCTAGAATACCCTTAAGTTTTTATTCATTCCTTTTATTACAAGAAATAACACTTAGACACATAAAACACAGCACTGTCTATTTATCAAAGTCCCACAAGAGCTCAAGCTGATCTCCATTTGTGTTCGTGATTTTTAACCTGTAACATGAGCAAACTGGAACCCACCTAGGAATAACCTGATCTACGTTATTTGCATGGGCACTTTCTTCTGCCAGTGGAAAACTGTACAAAAGACCTTGTTCCCTCTCATTTGCATTCAAGTAACTAGCCAAGTTTTGAAAACGTGCTTCTAAATATTTAAAGTTCTGGAGTACACACACAGCTTATTGCAGGAAGAACATACGCCTTAACGGGTATGAGAGGCAAAAAAGATGACTTAACACCCTGCAAAACAGTTTGCATGGCTTGAATTTCTCAATTCCATAATAACCTTTGGTTTTGCATACATGTACCTGCAGTGCATAGCAGGGGCACACAGGATCTAGGGAGGTGTGGGCTCGTATCAGGATAGAACTGGTCCAAAATATTTTAAATTACTGCTATTTATTATTATTAATGTTTGCATTTACTTGTTCTATAGTACGCAGTTTTAACTGGGCTGCAAGGTTGTAGAAGCGTGATTCATCTCCTATCCTAGCCAGTCCTCCTTAAACCATTTATTCAATGCCCCTGATGTTAGCAATTCTTTACATGTACTTGAACTCCAACAATTAGACAAGAAATGTTAGATTAGGGACACAACTAAGGAAAAGCTATTAAACAGGCCTTTGTTTTAAGACAGAGAAGGTAAAAGCATTCCTCGATGCAATAAAAAGTGAGTATTTACATGCTATGCCCTAATTAAGATTTTTTTTTCTGTAGTTCTACTGGCTGTCCTGGGAAGAGCCATAAACATTTAGTAAAATAATCTCAATTTATACTGCTTTGTTCTATGCCTTCAAGTACCGTACATGGCTGTACTCCAGATCAAGTAGTTGTCCTCAAATGCCTTCCAACAAGCCCTGCCAGATTCTGTGGTTCAGAAGTAATTTAAAGGCAGAAAGCTGTAGCAAATGAGACCTAGTGGAAAACAGAGAATGCTTTACTTCATCCTAACTGTTTGCAGAACAGAAACGGAAATCCACAAAGAAAGAAAGGAAAAAAGACAAGGAAGTGCCAAAATGGCATGTTTCTCTCTGAAGACAAAGTTAATGACTCACCAACATCATGACATGGCATGTGCAAGTGCCTTTTAACATCTGAGAAATTTATCATTTAAAAAAAAAAAAA
>WEIU01022957.1:44555-57931 GCA_013389925.1 Aegithalos caudatus | reverse complement strand
TCATTATTAAAAAAAAAAAAAAAAAAAGAAAAATACCGTCCTTGTGGAACCACATCTTTGTTTCTGAACAGCTTTTATCCACTTTTCTTTTTTCCCTTTCTTATTTCTGGTGTGTAATTCTACAGTTTCAATCACCTGCAGTGAATAAACCAATTCCTCCTCGTTAGAGCAGAGACCATCAACCACTGGCCATTAAACCCAGCCAACTGTTCCTAACTCCAGCAGATGGTTCTCTTCTGCTGGACAACAAGAACTTTATGGTCCTTTTCTTGATTTCTCTCAAGAGAGACTGAAATTCTTTATTTAGAAAGCCATCACTCCTGCAATATAGTCTGGCCCCCTGTGCAGCCTATTTCCAGTTAGCCACAGTGCTCTCCCACATCCCCTCCCCAAGAACACAGAAAGCATCAAACAGAAATGAGCTGACAGCAGACGTGAGCTGAAACCATCAGGTGGCACAAGAAGTCCTCACATCTGTGTGTTCATCCCGGGCTTTTCTGCTAAAGCTTCATCAACAGCACAGACAAACCACGGAGTGCACTCCCACACTGGTTCTCAGGGCACCAATGGGGTGCCCTGGGGTGCTGTGAAGGACATCAGCTTTCCAGAGAAACCTTGAGAGGGAAAATTCCCATGGAAATTAACTTCACTTTTCCTGACCGCAGAGGGTCTTAAAAGAGGGGGCCTTAGAAAACATCCAAAAAACTTCAAAAAGGAGAAGAAAAATCAAGGAACCCAAAGGTGGTTCAGAAGCTACAGATTTAATTATTCATGACCACTGGACTACCAGATTTTCCTTAGATTCATGGAAGGTTTCTCCTATATCCTCATATGGCAGCACATGAAAGAAGAAATCCTTGCGATGAGGGAGTCTCTCCTCACAACTCACAGCCCAAAAGAAGATGGCATAGGCCTATTCACGGTAAGTCCATGCCACACAAAATCCTTTTGCCAGTCCTGGCCTGTTCTCAGGACTGGAGATCAAGACCACTGTGGTGAGGGTTTATGCTACAACAGCATCCACAGACCCTCCTTCTACCTGGACCAAAGCTCTGTCACACCCACAGCTCTGCTCCATCCCATCTCCTCCCACCCCAGGAGGGCCAGAGACTTTGTTCTTATATTCCTTGAAACTTTCAATTACAACCATTAAGGACTCNTTTTTTTTTTTTTTCACAGAATGCTTAACCACATTTTTCTCAACTTTCCCAAAATAATTCCCTTCTTGGGATGAATGCAAGCATAACAGTTTTCAATCTGAAAAGAATTCATATGGCAAAGTAGAGAGAAAAACAGTTACAAAGCTATTAAAAATACAGTTGAACTACAGCATATGCTACAAACACACCACACATACATTTTAGACAGAACTTAGAAACAAATTTTAATGTAGCAGAGCTATTTCTGCTTGCCAAATGAAACTTTAGTAGGATACTTTTTTACAACTTCTCATGACACAGTTTTTTGAGGATAGCTGTGAATCACTGCTTAGTCAAAGTTCTGGTGTAACATGCCCAGTTTGCGAGAATGTACTGTTTTGTTTTTAATACAAAACAGTTTTACATATTGCAATTTAAACTATAGATATAAACTCTTCAAAACAGTAACTTTATGTTCAAATAAAACAGGTGCACCAAAGTGTAATGTTTCCAGTTATTTATTTCACTGCTGAATTTTCGGTAGTTTGCTAAACCTTCTGTAAGCTTTTAGGCAATTAAGTATCTGTTACATCATTTCTATCTCCTCATTCACGAAGAAGCTTGCAATCTTTCTGGAGAAAGTAATCAAAACACTTACAGAATAATTTCCTACGGGATGATAAAGATGCTGGATCTGAGAACTAATGATTGGAAGACACCAGCAGGCAAGACCAGTAGGCTGATGAACTCCTACAGCTGAAAATTCTAGGATGCAAACCAATTTTCAAAGCTGGTGCTGGTTATTTCAGCAATTCTCAATCCCGGACTCGGAGCCGTATTTAACTCTGCTGCTCCTTCATACACACAGAGGGTTCCATCAGGAGCAAGGTGTGCCCTACTTCCACCATGCTCAGTCTTCAACAAGACAGCTACCAAAGCCATAGAGCTAGTTATCACAGATCTAAGAAGCTGAGAGGTAGAGGAAATGTATTTTTAAGAAAGCATGGAAAGAAAAGTTCAGCTCCCCGGGCTCCTTCTCAACCTTATTGTGAGCCCGGTTCTCAGACGTGCTGGGGTAAGGGAGGGAAGGCCAGGCTCCCTCTGTGAAACTGGGGCTCTTCTGTCCCAGCTGCTGCCTGAAAGGCTCTTAAAGATGAGGGGAGGCTTAAACATTTGCACAACAGTCAATTATTTAGTAGTCTGAAACACAAAGGTGTGCGGAAGGAGGAAAGATCTACAGCTTAACTGGGCTAAATAAGGGGGGCTGCGAGAGAAGTAAGTTACTGAGATGTTCAACAGTGCAGAAAAAAAACCCTAAAATACCTAAAGACACAACTCAAATTTGCCCAGGAATTACACAACCATATATTTCCAAGAGTAAGTGCCAAAGAAGCATTTTATTTAACTATGATTCTTTTCCACATTACCATATGAAAGCAATTGGTACTTCTAAACTACGTGACAGAGATCATAATTTAACAGACGACCACAGGAAATACAGTGTAGGCAGCAAACATGATTAGTCTGTAGATATTTGCACTGAGACCAAACTCCACTGTTAAGACATTTTATTTCTGTGTTCCAATGTTATACAGACAGCCCTCTCACAAAGCCACAAAGAAGACTTCTGAGGAACATGTGTCTGCTCATCCTTGTATAAAACACACCACAGAAATACATTCATTTTTCTATTGAAAATAAAATGAAATAAACCAGTCTTCCTGCAAACCCCACAAAATTTCTTAATTGGACAGCTCTTATTAGAATACATCTCTCAAAGGAAGTAGTCCACTGAACAGTACATGTCTTCAGTGTTTTAATCATGCCACAGTTATTTTCTCTTTAAAAGGCTTATTTTTAAAATATGCATCAACTTCATCAATAGACTTTTAGTAACAGGAAAAAAAAATCCAGAATAAATGCAGGAACACCACTGTAACTGACTGTTTATGAAATCCATCTAGCTTTTAGATCATATGCTGTTGTGTTATAGGCAATTATTTCTGGCCAGCCATGACTTTACTGGCAGAAAGGCTAAAGGCAGGGGTGCAAGTCCCCTTGTCTTAGTGCTGCCCAAACACACAGCTGACAACAGCTGCACAGCAGCCTCCTGGGGAGCCTTCACCCCATGCACCAACACTAAAAACCCTTCATGTCATAAGGATTTTGGTAAACGTAACCTGTTGAAAGAAACAGCCTTTCCTACATAAAGCACAAGTAGCATAAATTAGCATTTTCTCCACTGAATACTTTTGCTTTATTTAAAAATGTCAGCAAGGTTTAAGACACTCAAAGTGGTGGAAAAAAAACCAGGAGAATATCCGGTCGGTTCTGACAGCTTTTAAAATTAATTTTATTCAGTTATGCACTTTTGTTAATGCACTGCAAATGTTGTGAACGCAATGCCACTCTGCAAAACAATGGTATGGAAATCCTGCATTCTACCCAGTGCCTGTGATTTGCAGTACTCTGTAATTCTTGAATACACTTGGGGCTGAAGTACGCACCACACACACTTAAAAAATGTTTATGAAGTTAATCACTCCAAGCCTAACTTACCAGGTCAGGTAGCACTGCTAACTAAAAACATCCCCATGACACACAAACAACCCCTTTGAAGTGTGACAGCAGAGTTGTATTTGCATGCTGCAAATACACACAGACAACAGGCACCTTATTCATCAGCGGGCATGAACACAAAAATGCCAGCCCCAAAACAACAACAAAAAAGGGCCACTTCTTTACACTGTGGCTTATCAAACAAAAAGCAAATAGAGCAAGTATTGTTTCTGTGTGGTGAGATCTTCTACGCTGCCACCATGTGCAGGGAAATTCCATTAGGAGAGTTTGCCACAAACTCCCTGACACACCAGGAAAACTGTATCAGCAGCAAAGATACAGCTTTGAGAGACGTCAACAGCAAATCTATGCAGCTGCTTGAAATGGAGAAAGGTCATCATCTATCTGCTAATTAATTTATAATGCACTCTTCCTTGTTCTTTAAAAATAAAAATATTATTACCATTTAATAAATGCAGAAGCTCTAGCTAAACAACAAGGGGGTGTTTACCTGGAATATCATCTTAATAATAACAATAATAATAATATTAATAATAATAATAACAACAATAACAAGAATAAGCAGTAGTATCATATTCTCACATTTAATATTATTTAACTTTTATTAATAACTTAAGCACCTGATTCCCTAAACTTCAAAACATGTTTATCAAATTCATTGACACAAATGTAAGTAATATTTGTCTCAAGGGCCCCTAATGTGGTAATTCTTCCAATCACTCAGTACAGATGCTAACAATAAAATCTGAATGGATTAGCACATCAGTACAAAACTCTACAAGGCTTTTTCTAATGCTGTTTCCACTTTGATTTCACTGTGTGATTGATAAAACATTGCTATCTGTACAGCACATCTCCTTTCAAATCCAACAAAAATAACGCTGCAGTTTTGGTAAGCTACTTTTGAAATTCACTCCGATTAATAACATTACAAGTTAACACCGCATGTTTATTTATATTTCTGTGCTGCCAGGGAAGTATATTTAAATATTGCCTCAGAAACAGTTTACAATATGCAGTGCCTGCTGCAAACCAAACTCATTTGCAGAGCATTGATGTGGCAGACTGGAAACCACAAAACCACATTCGTTATTACTTATCAGTGCTGTTTTCCCAACACTCTGTATAAACGAATAGGTGAAAGCCTTCAGAAAAGCTACAAAAAACCTGGCATTTATCTTCTTCTGTAGTAGGAATACTGATTGTCAGATGCTACAACAGTTTAATGTTTCTAGTAAGGGTAGGGATGAACTCTGGCACTCTGTAAAGCACAACCTCTAAATGAAGGTCCTAATCCCACAGACTGTTTCAGGCAGGCAGAATCACGCAACTGCACTGAGAGCCATTAATTTAATTAGAACTATTCATATGCTTAAAGTTTAAAATGTGTTTAATTACATGCTGAATTAAGCCCAGACTGGGGTAAACTATGCCTCAAATCCTACAGCAACTTGTGCTTTCCCAAGTAAATTCACATTGTTATAAAAACACATTTCACATGGAAAGAGAATAATCTAGCCCATCTCCCAAAACAAGGCCAAATAGTTCAGGAGGTACAAAAACTGACACTGCTCCATACTAAAAGTAAAATATGTAACAAATATTGGTTGGAAACTTTAATGTGCTTCTATGTGGCCTCTAGGGCTGGATTTCCAGGTTTTTTCAGTACCTTAAAATACATATACAGGGAATACAAAAGTCTAAGTGGACTTAACCACTCTGTTTATGTACTTTTAAAAGTTTGACCAGGACTGTTGTGATCTGCAGGGTCTGAATACCTTGACAATCTAGATCCTAGGAGTCCATCCTTGGATACAACAGTGATAAAGACTGTTGTTGTATCAACACAAAGGCGAAGACCTGCCTGAGGTGTGAGAACAACATAATCCTAAAAACATTAACACATGTAGGATAGCATTAAGTTCATCCTTTTTTTTTTCATTAATTTTGATGGAGACATATGTGGAGAATTATTTTTTCATATGTTAACACAAGTAATAGCACAGAGCCATGAATATTTAGTTTCTAATAGATAATTTAAAAGCATCTAATGGACACTTTCTAATGCCTGGACAGAAGAGGGACCTGTTTTTACCTGAGATGAGCTCATCAGACAAGCCCAGTAAAACAGATCTGTGCGCAGAACTAATCATCTGCTCTTCCCATGAACATTGGGCTCCTGCTGCACCTTGGGCTCTTGCAACAGGACCACACCAGGACAGAGAGACCCCTTCTCCTTCGTAGGTTTTGCTTTGTAGAATTGGAAATGGCTACTAATTCCCTTGGATTCCCATGGATGGAGCTGTTCCATCCACAAATAGTCGACTTGTGCAACCAATCCTCCACTAGGGGATTATTGAACTTCTTGCTCTGGTACAGCTCTCTGTATTTTATGATGAATGCAATACCTTTACTGGCTTCAGAACAAGAATTCTGACTTTCAGGTGAGTGAGATCTCAACATCTCTGGGAGCTCCCCTCTGGCACAACAGCTGGGAGGCTCCTACTGAATGCGGTGTGGCAGCTGCCAGCGCATTAAATGCAGGAAAATTCCTTTTGGTGGCTTGATTTTCTCTGTTCCCTACACCTGCTAAGCTAGAGACAGAGAGTGTAATGAATTACCATGCCCAGAAATTAAATGCAAAGAAATAAAGGAAAAACAACCCTTGTTTCAATACAGAGTTTTAGTATCAGGGCTTCAGGAGTACTACTCTGAACACACATTTCCCAGCATTTGTAATGATGCTACTTTTTTTGTCTAAACAGAAGAAATAATTTGAATATCAACAACTTGACCAACTGCAACATAGCCTCCTTCTCATTATTATTAATCTAATATATTACAGTATAACCCAAAATTAAGATATTTCAAACAACATTTCATAAAATTACTTTATTAATCAACCATTTGTTCTATTATCTCCCTGAATCGCTGAAAACAACTTTAGGAATGTGATTTTTGTACCCAAAATCGGGTCTTTATCCCTGAGGTCTGTGCTTCACAGAGAGACAAGATGGTTGTTCTGTGTGTTCTCCTCTACCTGCTATCAAAGGCAGTGGTATTATGTTCTGCCACTAAACAACAAATATAATTATGAGGTGGAATTTCTTGGCCCAGTTCCAACATTTAAACACAGAGTTAACAATGCCTAAGGAAATGCAAGTAACGCCCACCTCCCCCCTGCCCCCAGCCTACAAAAAAACAAACAAACTTTACTAGCAGTTCTACATCACATCCCATGGGATTAGACACAGGAAACAGCATGAAAAATGAAAATACTGCAGTGTTTATATTCCATTTTAAGAAGCACATTAGAAATACTAGCCAGCAGAACAGCAATACCTGTATGCCTACATGCATGTGGGAACCAAGTGACGTGAAAACCTTACTCTGGGTTGGTATTTTATCTCTGTGGCTTTTTGCAAGTCAAGTATCTAATGCAGCCATAAAACACAGTTGTGGCTTTCTACATCTTTATATTGCCGAGTAAGTTCTGAAAAAGAGCTCCTAAGAAGCCCAACCTCAAAAAAATGTGTGTCTACTTCAAAAGGTTAAAAGATGAGTAACTCACAAGCTTACTTATGGGTTTGTTGTATTTTGAAAACTCACCTCTGCTTTTTTCCTCCAATGAGTTTAGGTATGACTTAACATATCTATGACTCAGACTCTGGCCAAAGACTGCTCTTATTTTGCCAGCAGGTTCTCATATGGAAGCACATTGAGCTTTTATGTATTTCATCAGTCATTAAGTAAGAGCGAATATGACAAGACTCAGCTACCACAGCAAAACCTGAACTCAGAACAAAATATCCTGAAACATCTCATACATAACCCAAGAATGTTGGTTGGTCCTTCATTTTTTCAAAATATTTATTTCAACTTTAGTTTTTGCCATGAAAAATTAATTCAGTCTCAAAGTATATCCTAAGCTCCCTCTGCTACATGAAGGGAAAAAAAAAAAAAAAAAAAAGTTGGATTCTGTTAAAAAGCTTTTACCGAAGTGATAAGGAGCAAAGCTGCATTTTTTATTCAGATGAAGTTCAAGATTAACTTTCAGTTATTTTTTTCTCATATCAAAGGGTATCTTTATATAATAAAGAGCATTACGAACTAACATTTTATCCATAATCTCATTAACCCTTATGTGATATTCTTTTCTTCATAAAAACTTCCATAGTTCCTACATTCACTGGTAAACACTTTTAATGGAAAATGTTATATTAGCAACTGCAGTACAATGACTCAGATAGCATGTTTTCATCCTTTTTGGTAAAAAGGGGATGTTTGGCAAGTGGAGAACGCAAATATTTTCTTAGTTTACCCAAATAGCAATATTTCCTACCATTTTGACTGTGTGCTTTCTTTATGCATTTGCATTTTATACTTTTAAATATAATATTCAGTGGAATAAAGAATGGGTATTACAAACTACATAAACGCATTCCAGTAGAAAGATCAATATTTCAGTAAATATTATGAACTTTTTCTTTTAAAACTCATTTGACCTTCTACTGAAATCAAATCAGTGCAAATGCTACTTGGAAGTTTTAAGATATCTTTTACATACACAGCAGTTTCACATCATATATTCTCCCTTTACTTCACAAATACAACTGTTTATTCACTACTCTTAAATGCATTACTATTTTAAATCATTTGGAATTTTATCTCATTTGAAATGTGTCTTTATCTTTTATTTATGAAATTATCTAAATTACCATAAAATATATATGAATATATAAGGACGCACATAACAAACACAAAGTGGCACCTAGGAGCACTCAAAATACTTTTTTTATTTCAAGAAAAAATTCAGCTCCTAATTGATCCCTGAGTAAATGAAGTAAAGGTAAATGAAATAAGAAGCAAATGTGTCAAGTATAATAAACTGATAAATAAAATCAAAGCCCCATAAGGTCAGTAAAAAAAACCTTCCATTTGTGGGGGATGTAAGTATTATAGCAGAAGCACCAATTTTCCCCATTGAGATTTATATCTGAATTAAGCATAGCAAAACTAAAAAAAAACATTTCTAAGGAACTTTTAATGACCTATAAGAGAAGAAAATCCCAGAGCAAATACAAATCCTTGGAAAACAAATAGAATAGAATAGTATATGTTTAAAGTTCCAGACTCTATGCTATTTAAAGTAAGGTGCAGATAAGCTTTATTTCTACTGGCTATTACCTGGCTCAGATATTTCTTAGCACTTCAGTGTTTCTCTGCACTGGCAAATTGTTCTTGACTGAGTATTTAGTAGGACTGTGAGTCACAGACTAATGTAAGCAGATTATTTGGATCATTAAATGGCAAATGGCCTCTATAAATATTTGGAAAAATAACTTTTCCCCCATAAAATAATTAAAATTATTTTTATTATATGAAAATAATTTTATTATATCAAGTGTATATTAATACGAAGCAGACAGGGAATTGTGGAAAAACTGCAATTTTTCTCTGCAAAGGAAGAGCTCCCCTCTCAGAGACTCTCTCTGTTGACAACACAAACCTCCCTCATGCAGGCAGGTCATCTTTCTCCTCTAGCCAGAAACAGAAAATGTAGGACTGGTAGAGACCTTTCAAGTAACCAAGCCCAGTTCCTTGCTGCTAGAGGTAACCCTGACCTGCCATCCCTTTTATAAAATCTGATAAAAGTCCATTGTCAAAATTATTAAAGCTTTCTGCTCCTCTGCCTATCAAAGGGCTACATTAAAACCTCATCAGCTACAAGCCAAGAGGCAAACTTTTGCACTTTCATTGTGCCATAACCATTCCCACCCCTGGTACTGAGATGTAGGAGAGAAATCACAGTTCTTCATCCAAGAGCTCAATAATTGCCTTATAGCTGGTTCCTGTGCCCAATGCACTGACTGTGTTACGAGAGATTGGGCCTCTCACACTGTTTAATTTTCATATAATTGTAAATAATTACAGAAATGCAATCAGTCAGAAGCATAAGCAGTATAAAGAGAGAATTACTTCACCCTTGCATCTCTCAATTAATCAGGAGTATGTCTAGGTGGTGAGTGACTACAAAGGGCAGGCTAAACTCATCTGCTAATTTAGCTAAAACAAATATAAGTAGCATATGTGCAAGGAGGTAAAAACAGGCAATCTGCTATATCCCAAAAGATCAGCACTTGGTTTCCAGTGAAGTACCGAAGCAGGACTGAGGACAGAGCCCCCAATATGGATCAACAACCCACTTCTCAAACAATCTTTCTGTGTTCTGTCACCCAGTTCTTCTGAAAACACCTTAAAACAACTGACCTTAAACCATGTCATCCCCTCCACAGTCAGTTCTAAAAGCACCATGGACTGCCACCAGACTTGTCACTTGATAACAGCAAGGCTATTTGCAAACTCCTTTAATGTGTTTTCGATGTTCATTTTTAGAAAGAGCAGGAAAATTCGAGAAGTCCAGTCCCGTTACAAATGTCACATGACAGGCTTTGTAGAGCATGCCACAAACAATGCAATCCGTAATACACAATTAGTAGAGACATCTTCCCTGAATATTACAATTTCTGAACTAATGCAAGGGCAAAATTGCTTGGAAGTTAACATCTCTCTTTATATTGGCACCTTCTGGAAGTTTGTATTTTTATCAGTGTTTAAAACTTCCAAGTGCCATATGCTACTGGAATTATTTATTGATGATAAAAAGCCACCCTATTGCTCTTCCAAACCTCTGTACAGATAAAGTCTACATAGTCAGAAAGTGGTTTGCAATCAAATTCTTCCACCAGTAGCCAGAAAGCAGAGAAAGACAAACTTTACAAAGTGTATTTGCTAGCACATCTGAATCTACTTCACATCTTGAGTGAAGGAGCTTTGTGTGGAAACAAATTTGGCACTTAGTTTTCAAGGAGCAACAGCAGAATTCAAGACTCAGTTCATTAGTACATGACAGAGATGCAAAAATGAAGCTCTGCTGGTTGTAGATACAAAACAGAGCAAGATGCCAACCTGACAGTCACATTATCAAAGCTCTAAGAAGAAAAAACAACAGTATGAGAACAGCATCCTACACAGACTAGGCTGTGACTGAGCAAACCTCTCTGGAGGTAGGATGCCAAACCCCACTGCTGAAAAGATGACAGCACTTCAGAATTAAAAAAGAAGGAAAGATACTTGCTCTCCTCTTCGTTATCTGTGCTCTGAGAACAGAAACAAAGGCACCTGGAAATTACTCTCTGGCAGCACCCCCCTGCTTCTATGGATTACATATGCAGACCACAGCAGCTGCATTGCAAACTTGGATGTCTCAGTCAAAAATCCACCCGTGGGATGAATACAGACCTTTAATATACCTAANAAAAAAAATCCCTCACAAGTACCTGAAAACTCTGGTTTTATAAACATTCATTTCACAAATCTGTGTGCTGTGGCTCCCACCCAAGGAGGAATGTCAGTGTTCTGCAGCGATGATGAAAAGCAATGTCATACAGGATCCTCCTTTACTACAATATTACTTTTATGAAACATGCCATCCAGCACTTTTAGTGCACTGAGGGGCTCTGCATAATCAGGTGTATACTCTGCTCAGAAAAAAAAAAAAACCCTTTTTACTTTATCAAACACTATGCCTGGTCTTTACTGCTCAAGAATTCTCTAAAGCCATGGAGGGAACAAGGGAGGTATCAGTACAGTAGAAATCAGAGCAATAATCTACCTTAAAAATGTACAAGAAAATTCTTTCAAATAATAAGAAGTCCCATTTGATACATTATTAAATTCACCCCATGCTTGATATGAAAAATTCTGAAGTACCAAGAAATATTCCAGGTAAGTGAGTATTCATTAGGAGCAGTGATTAGCAAAAAAATTTAGAGAGTCTGGCGGGCTGAAAGATGAGATCATCAGCTCGAGTCCTTCAGCTCATTATCTCAGCCACTAGCCAAAGCATTACATCACAACTGGAAATACATACCATTCATAATATAAAGGAGGCACACTTGAGGTTACTTGAAAATGACAGAAGACAGAAAAAGAATGGCTCTGTGGACCATATACTCACTGCTGAGTTACAACTATGGGACAAATAAAAATGAAATAAAAATCCCACAGTGACTTGAATATCCTGGCCACGACAGAACCATATGCAGTATTAACAATATATTAAGTCAGAAGAGCAATTCTGACTTCAGCACAGCATGACAGCCAACACCAACCAGATCATGCCAAGGACCAGGCACAATCTCCTTTTGCTTTCCTAATGAAATGTGCAAGTAATTAACCATCGACACTGACACAGTGCAGAAATTACCTATTAACTAAACAAAAATTAAAATGTTCAGTTCATTTCTGAGACTACAAATAGCTGTGCATGTCTGCAAGCACCTCCTGAAGGACCAGCACTTGTCTTGTCTAGGCTGACGAGCACATTCATAGCTCATGCCTATTGCATAAACACCTTCCTCACAAGTACCTGCCAAGATCCTCGGTCTGCAACCTGCAACTTCCTGTCCCATCCTCACAAATTGTAGTGATTTTGGTGAAAATAACCTTAGTTCTTGCACAGCCTCTGAACTTCAAAGATTTCAGTCTCAAAGCCAGTCTTCAACTCATCCTCTGTCTCACTCTCCAGTTCTAGGCTTATCACAAACCTCTCCACTTTCAGGTTTTTCTGCCCTGTCAGCTGTTAGTGAAGAGCAATATGACTCAAATTCCCATCATCCAGATTCCCAACAGGCCTCTTCTAAATGAACCATCTGAAAAAAAAAACCCCAAAAATGTGCTTAAAACCCATTTATTTTCCCTCCCTTTTTGTTTACGCCTGTTCTTTTAACACACAGGGCATGTTAAGGGATTTCATATACTGCTTTCCTGCAGTGTATGATCTCTACCTTATTAACATAGTCTGAAATGACCTTGTGTATGACAGAGCAGCACATTTTTACCTGGTCCCCTTGACAAAGCTCCACAGTTATATGTAAGCCACATGCTGTCTCCCAGGAGATAATTTTCACCTTTCTCAAGACATGCCCATACCCCTGTATTCCAGAGAATTCACCGTACCCACCCATCCCTCAACCTTCAGGTCTCCTTGGAGAGTTATTCATAATCCAAACACCTTTACTCTCCTCTTCATTCTCCCTTGCTTACAGGGAGTTTTCTTACAGAGAATCTCAGCAAAGTCACTAAATGTTACTGGAAACAAAATCCAGTTAAGCATGTTAACCTTGAGGTAGGACTCAGAAGTCAGCATTCACTCCCAAGTTCCATAAGCTTCATAAACAAAACACAGCAAATCACTTAAACTTCTCATGCTTAAATTCTTAACCAAAAAATTTATTTTCCCCACAACTCCCCAGGAGCATCATTAGGATAAAAATCATCAGGTTTTGCCAGACTCTTGTAGGTCACAATGTACATAAATAAGAATTGATTATGAAAGGCAGGAAGTCAAAACAGTCCATATGTGGCCAATATTGCTACTGAAACCTAAACTTCTGCATTTCCTGCCATTGTGACTTTAATTATAAAATCATAAAGTTGCACTAAGATAACTGACATGTTTAGTTTCCTAGCTGTCTTTAGGGGAAATATTAAAGACACTTAAAACAAAACAAAACAAAGCTAAGAAAACCACCCCCAAAAAGCCAATCAAGCACAACCACCAAAAAAAAAAAAAAAAAAAAAAAAAACACCCAA
>WEIU01022957.1:0-32837 GCA_013389925.1 Aegithalos caudatus | reverse complement strand
AAAAAAAAAAAAAAAAAAAAATCAAAACCTAACTAAAAAAAACCCTCTTAGCATTAAAAACATTTACTAATTTACTGATTTTTAAGCTTGATGGAAATGTTTCTGTATTTCAGTTTTTAAAGGGAGTGGAGAGTAGGAGAGAAATACAAGTCAAGAAATAATAAATTATACCTTCAAGATTAACACTTCCTACTTAAAGAAATATTTTAAACATAAATGAATCCTTTGATTAAAAGTTTTGATTGTTCTTAAAAAAAACCAAAAAACTCAAACTTGCTTACATAAAGCTGAGAACTTGCAAATACTAGTTTCAATTCTGCAAAACACACAAACTCCCACTGACTTCAAGGAATGCAGACTTAGACTCACTATTTGCAAAAATATATTAACTTCAGCCTTGGAAATACTTAGCCTCCCTAATCTGATTCCCTTCCCAACAATTACAGAGCAATTACATGAGATAAGAACACATTTCTCGGCACCATTTTTACATATTTTGATAACCATGTCCAATTACAAATTTCCCTCACTTCTTAAATTAAAAAAAAAAAAAAAAAATAAAATAAATCTTGAAAATATTTTAAATTTTTTTTAACTATTCTGATGCTGTGCTGAAGTGTCTCCTCCAAGGAACAAAGGAATTCACCTGAGCTCTGCTCCAAACCAGACTGGAAGTGAACAGCCTACTTCCAGTTGACTTCAGCACGCCTCCCATCAGGCTGCCTGAGAACTGACCTGGGCAGCTTTGAGAAAGGAACTGCACTTCAATCCATGGAAATGCATGAAATCCGTGGGGTTTTTTACTCTTGTTGGTCTTCTCAAGGTTTAACACTCTTTGAAATGCCATCAGCTATAGCAACAGGTTCTTGTTTATACAAACAAATGGCCTACAAAGTACACACTTAATCTTACCAGCATGCAATTTTGATTATCCTGCACCTCTCTTTCACCCCAGTCCTTTGTCAACTACTTAAAAGTGAAACATTTTTTTAAACAAACAAGAATGTTTCTGTTCTGTCAAATTTCAAGCTGTCAGTGTCCCCCTATGAAGGCAGGCTTTTACTTCTTAAAGAAATTCCACTTACACTGTGCCTGAAACATGGAATCTTTTATTTGTATTTCTTGTACTTAGAAAACTTTGTGGGGAAAAAAAAGGAAGTAGGTGGGTTTTTTTTGGTTTTTTTGGGTTTTTTTTTGTTTTTTGTTTTTTGTTTTTTTTTTAATGCAGTAATCACTGTTTTCAGAATTCCCTACAGGTAGAAATGCTACAATTAATTTTAAAAAATAAGAGCCGGGAAAAAATGGAAAAACTTACATAACTGTGCATTATTATTAGACAATAATATGTACTTTGCTATTATAGAATAGTTGCAGTATTAGTCTATATAAATTATCATGAAACATGAGACATGTTTTTGAAAATACTGACACTTCTAACTACCCAACTAATTATTTCAGTTAGATCTTTTATGAAATGCCATTGATTTCACCCCAGGCAATGAATGAGTAAAAACGTTCACATTTTTAGTTAAAAAATGCTCACTAGGTTCTGTCCCTCATTTGTTCTGTCACGTGCATGACTATGTTGCACAGAGGTTGCAGCAGCTACTCCGAAATATTTTAAAACTATTTAAAATCAGTAGGTTATCAACATTTAAATGCAATAGTTTATTAATACCTGATTGACCCACTTTTTTTTTTTTTTTCTTTCAGCATTAAAACCATAAATTAAACGGTCTGTTCTTTGACAACTGAAAGGTGAAACTCACATAGTAATAATTAAGGACTGCATGATCACACCCCTGGCAGCAAGCAGTGAGTGCAGAAGGGGGAAGCTGCAAAAACCTCTGGATTTGCTGCAGCAGAGGACCCGACTGCCTTCCCAGGAACCCCAGCCCCTGGCAGCCCTGCTCTCTCTGCTCTCACCTGAATCTTTCTTCCTGCCAGCAACCATATGCAGAAGCAGAAAATAAGAAAGGGAAAAAAGAAAAAAAAAAAAAAATCAGCAGTGAAAGCATCAACTTCCAGCAACATTTCCAAAGCTTGGAGAGGAAGGGTGCCAAGCATACAGGCCAGACACTCGGCTCTATTGCTGGCAGGGGGAACCTTGAAAACTGTTTGCAGCCGCTTATTGACACTAATCCTTGCTTCTCCTTTCTGCCTCATCAAAATTTTCAGAGCAGCATCATCCTGGGCCTGCCACAGCTCCTTGCAGCTGCGGGGCTCGCAGGGGCTGCACAGCCCCCCTGGGCCAGCAGCCATATGTTGCATTTCTCTGGAAAGGCCCCTAAGAAAATACTGACCCGAGCCATATTCCTGACTGATTGTCCTTGGCACAGAAAGCAAAACATGCTATAAATGCATTCCTGCCCGGGCCGAGCCAGCACTGCCCTGAGGAGGCCTGAGATGCTCTGACAGCTGCTGCCTGTCACTGACACGGCCCAGACAGGGACACAGGTGACAGACAGCACAGTGCCATGGGGGGACATCTCCTCCGGGATGCCAAGCGGGGCAGGCACCACAGACCCACTGGGCACCGTTCTCAGTCAGCACACCGGAGATGGAGGGGGCAAAAGCTCTGTCCCTTGCTGGCATGTGGCTTCCCAGGAGATGGCTGGCTCCTCTTCAGGTACACAGCCATCTCCTGAGAGCAGGACAGCACCAAACATGCTGACAACGCTGCAGGCACCTTCTTCTCCTGCCCTCGCTCCAAGGGGGGACACGCAGGGAGCGCCCTGATAGCCGAGCACGGACTGCCCGCCACCCAACAAAGGAGGTCAGCTGAGGTACGGACGGGACTAACCAAGTGAAAAAAAAAAATAAGTTATCCAGTATCACAGGGCTGCCTCAAGCACCCCTGCTGCCAAGAGAGATGTATTTCATCCTGGCCTTAAGCCAGCCTTGAGACATCCCGTTTCAGTTCCTGATACTTCAGGCATTTGCTCTCCCTACACCCACTTTACAGATATAAACACAGNAAAAAAAAAAAAAAAAAAAAGGCAAGCATTCAGCTTGTGCAAACACCCAAGGCTCAAAATAAGGGAAATGCAAGAAATTGCTTCAGCTGGGAACCAGGGACAATGGGAAGCCTTTGCTGCACGGGCCACTCTGATGCTGCAGGAATTCAAGCACATGCACTGCATGCTCCAAAGGGACAGCAGTTCCTCCCTTGCCACAGAGCATTTTGTCTGTGATTTATTAGAAGAAAGAGCTATTGGATCACACAAACTGAGAACTAATACATGTAATTCTAGCTGTTGAAAAAATATTTTAGACTCTGCAGTACACGTACATCCCCACACAGACACATTGGATAAGATACGTAAAGATATGTATGTATGTAAGTAAATATTATTAGGGTAGCTTATTTCACTTTATAAACACAAATAATTAACTACTTGCAAAAAGAGATAAAAGGTGATTATCCTTCAACACATTTCTAGTTTCTCATTAGACTTCAGGTACAAGTTAAGTTGGTCCATTATTAAATGAACATGGGATAAAGAGGGAGGCCCCCGAGGTTGCAAGACAAATATGAGTGGTAACTCTGCCATAGGCAGAAAAAATTGTATTTAGCAAACCAAACACTGTTTAACAGGCCCAGTAAACAAACAATTGGCAAACTTCTTCCCTTCCTATGAAAACCATAATGCAAATTAATTGCAGCATGCAAAAATCACAGTTCTAATTTAGCAACATTCTTTGCAGTGCTTGAGAAATAAATGCAGAAACAGTAAGGATTGTCAGTGGGCTAACTGAATGATTTCACAAGTAAAGGGAATATTTTACATGTCAACGGGACACTTCTATCACTACTGACTGTTTCCTGAAGGAGTCTCAGATCGCATATGTCACTGAGTTTGATTTTTAGAAGCGATTTTTAGTTTCACCTCCGAATAAATTCAACAACATGAAAGTTCATTGCTGCAAAGTGTGCTTCAAGTTAAGCAACATATACAGGCATTTTAATTCTTTACCACATAAGAATCTATGTCAAATCATTGTCCTTTTGCTTCTGAACTTTTGCAGTACAGTACTTCCTGTAAGTAATAAAATGTCCAGAGTGTTTTTGAATTCCCTATTTAAGTGCAAGTTGATTAACACTACTTCCTCTTAAGGAGTTAACACTATTTTTAATCCAATGATAGATTTGATAATAATTTCCATTACTTCTAATCTACTGTTTTGCAGGGTGCATAACATGGTTAGATGACGCTTAATTCTGCTCAGGCTCTGAGACTGCATTCCTGATAGCTCCTTCGGTTCTCCACCATTATGCATGCTGCACCGAGCAGCCCTTTCCCTGGTTGACTTGAGAAAGCACGTTTCCAGAATATGTTATTCAAATCCTGAATCATTTGGGTTCAAAATCACAACTTTCTCTAAAGTCAGCATTTGGCTTCTTTTGAGGTGATTGTTCGAAATAGAACATTTTCTGATGGCCTCAGACATTTTTGTTTGAATTTAACAATATGCAGCAGATTTAGACCAGGAATGCAAACCTGCTGAAGACAAACAAAAACAAGAAAACCCTTGGAAGGTATGACAAGTAACATATACCAACAAACAGCAATTTAAGTCTTCAGGGCTTGTTAATTCCCAGTTCCTACCTTTGCCCTCTGCTAGAGCTGCTTGCTAAGTCAAAAATGCATGAGGGCAGATGGAGGGTCTGGTGAACAGCCTGCAGCTCCAAGCCACAGCCAGCTATTAATGCTATTTCATCACCATTTTACATCTCTGCTTTTTCACCAGTGTCACAGTGCTGACAGGGGCTAGAAAACATCCAGTAAGGACCAGTGATTACACTCCAACACAACCTTTTTGGGTGGCTTCTTCTCCAGCCAGCCTAGAGGGAGAGCGTCTGGAGATCACAGCTCCATCACCCAGCTTTTCCTATCTCCAGCCTCTGGGGAGACAGGACATCCTGAGAGGAGCAGGGAGGCTGCAAGCCCTCCACTATGTACCACCTTCTTTCTAGGGGAACTGCCTTCCTTTCTCAACAGATACAAAATATCGATACTCTTGCAAGTGTTAATGTGTCCCCTGCCATGGACCTGTAATAAATTAGGCTCAATTTCAATAGCAATACTTCCTCTTCTAATGTTGTCAGTAACTTTTAACAAACCTACAGCTTCTAGTCTTCATTCTGTTCATAAACAAGTTAGATGAACACTATTTAATTTTTCTGAGATACACATAAGTGGGAAATCTCTGAAAACAAACCAAAGCTACCTAAACACCACCATTTATATGTTAATTTCAACTTACTTCACCACTTTACACCTCTGAGCACTGGAAGAGTCTGTCTTTATTTAATGTGCAGCTGAATAAGGGGCAACACCAGGAAAAACAGAAATAGGGATAGGTGCTCATTCTGGGGACCCTCCTTGATTTAGAAGGACCCAAACCTGAAAACCAGTGCAGGCGTGCCAAGACTCAAACTGTAGACGTGCATTTCCTGCAGGGAAACCAGAGCATACTGTGCCTGAGGCTGGAACAACCCCAGCACACAGCTGGGACCCCTCTTCCCTCCCTTTCTGGTAGAGAGAAAAGCCAGCCACTGCACCACCCTCTTCCCAGAGAGCCCCTTGCACAGGGTAGGCACAGGGATGGGGCTGAGGGGGGGGCGGGGTGGGCTCTGTTCCTGCCATTCATTCCTTACCCTGCCCTGACATCTCAGGACACCCTACTCTGCCCCAGAGGGACTCCCCTGTTCCAGCAGACTGTCCCAGCTCACCTCCCCATCCCAGGACTGCTCCCATGCTAACTCCCCTCCTTCCAGCTCTTCCTCGGGAACAGGCAGGCTGGACCTGAGCGTCCTTGCTGCAGGGAGCTGCCAGCAGATGGATGACCTGCAACCCTCTGCCCCAGTCCCACACATCACCCGGCTTTTCTCTTTGGATTCTAAGCAGTACCAAGGTAAATTTTACGCTAAGAATTATTTATAGACTTCCTGCAAGTGACTGCCCACAGCTTTGATGAACGAGACAATAGCTCTGTTCATCTTCCATCCGTAACCGTGCAAGCAATAAATGTTTCTATCAACAAACATTTGAGCAAACAACTGATTCAGTCTGTTCCAAGCACCTCAGGCTAGAAAAATAATATTGAAAAGAGTTTATATGCTAGCTTGCTCCTCCCCACCGCCATTTCCCTCTGAGCAGGCATTTCTGATGAAAAACCCCCTAATATTAAACGTTTACTTGTAGAGAATTTAAACTAAAATTTGTCAACATAAATCCAAGAGCATTTGATGTTTGCACGATACATATTTTTAGTGCCTACCCAGGCAAACACTGAAAGAGTAAAAACAGAGTTACAGTATAAAACTAGCAAAATTCAGTAACATTTAATTCCTTGCACATGGGCCCTGGAGCCTCAGATGCCACAGAGGTTTGCTTCAGCATGGGGAAAACCTGCAGGCTGCTATGTAGATGCTTTCATGAACCCAGCAAAGGAGAAAAGTTGCTATTTGTTTTTGGAATACACAAACACCATTAAGAGCCAAAAAACCATGCTGATACTTTATAGTAATGTCTTTTCATTAAAAATCAAAAGCCGTCACAAAAATCTTGCTGCAGAAACTGGCGACGTTTGCTACTGTACTACCTACAATCACTGTCCTGCAGGGTTACAGTAAAACTGCTCTTTTAAGATATGATCCCAAATATCACTAAATATGGAGAACAAATTCCTGAGAAAATAAACCCTTACCACATCAGCATTCTATAATATTAGGAAACTATTTGCATCATGCGGCTTGTGCTAAAATACTTAATGATCTCATCCTTACCATAACAAATTATCTGCCAGAAAAAGACCTTGAAGGTCAACACTGGCAACAATTAAAAAGTAATGAAAAACATTCATCCCTTAGGCAGAGTTACAATTTCTAAGTTTGAAGCAATGTGCTGTATATTTTATTAGCTATCACTTGTTTAATTATTCATTGGAGCTCCTCTTATGCCTCATAGAGCAACCTCACATTGCTAAGATTTCCATTTGAATGCCATTACCGATTCAAAGACAAATCTCGTTTAAACTTTAGCTTTTGTTTTTATTTTCCAAAACGTAAATTATGTTCAAAAATTAATGGGTCTGTAATACTTGCTATTTTTAATTCTGTTCACATTAGCTTCAACCTGGGACTCTACACATCATCTCTCCAACAATGGTATTTTGAGTGTCCGCATTCATCTGCTCCAGTATTCCTACAAAACCACACAAGTTTTCAACCAACTGCATCCCTTCCCTGGCCAGCAGGAGTAATTTTTATTCCTGTCTCATTTGCAGCAGCAGCTCACTCAAGCACAGTATTTCAGTATTTTCTTAAAGAAACTCCCTGAGTTCAAGCAAGGCGATAGCACTACAAAATAACTCCTATGCTTTAATTGCCATTTAATTACACTTCCTGAATTTCCTAGCAAGTAAATAAAATCTTTCTCAAGTTTTACCAGAGAAATACGAAGTTGTACAAACAGGGCAGGCTAAGATTGGTATTATCTGCAGTTCTTAATTTATCTTTCTTTGCGGCCATACACATTTATGCCCTGCTAGGGATTTACAAAACACACAAGAGAAATTAGCTACAAGAGTTTTTTGAGTAAGGGGGGAAAATCCCGTTTACTGTTTTGTGATCAGCAACTTGAGATAGGTGAAAGATTTAAAATTTCATTAGTGAAATAGGAAATATGTATGTGTACTGTACTGAAACGGTGAAAGGAAAAAAGGGAATAAAGTACAACAGATCTGCAACGGTTTGATACCTGCTTTATATAAAATCATTCTGGTACAATAAAGAAATGAAAAATGTCATGAAAATGGATGTTAACCTTTTTTTTTTTTTTGCCTCTCCCCTTCTTCTTACGAAAATATACCCACTTCCTGAACTAAACTTACAAATAATACCATGGTTTATAAAAACTGAAAAAGGGCTGCCATTAGGGGGAGAAGAAGCAGTAATACAATAAAGAAAAGGCTAAGTACTAAAATACATACTCGTTTTAAGCCACTTCAAATTCCACATGAATAAAAATAATAACAATGAGCATGCATTTCTGTATATTGAATAGTCAAACTCTATCTAGACAATGCTCTAAAAAAGTAACTATTTAATTAAGTAATTCAATTTGGTTTAATTAAACCAAAAAAGACAACAGTGCTCTCTAATTTCTCCTTGGTAAGAGTAAAAACATACTTTGAGCAGCAAGAAGAACTGAAATTTGTTGTGCAAGACAAACTTTCCCCTACCCCTCAGGCTTGGTTTCATGACACTGTCAGTATCACCAGGAGAGTCAGTTGTTTACATAATGGGGAAAGTTATTTACAAGCATTACTACATTAGTATTATACAAATAAAGGTGACAGCAAAACCCACCTTAGCCCATTCAAAACTAATTCTCAAGATCAGCTGAAATTTAATTTTATGATAACATAAAATTTGTCTTAGATGGAAAACAAAAGTTGCATAGTTGCCTTAAAACTTGATTTGCTGGGTTCAGGAGAGTGGAGTGGCAGGAAGGGGATACACTGCCCGTAAGCCCTTGTGTGGAATGGGCCACCAAGGGGCTGCAACCTCATCTCACTCCTGCCAGGAAGACAGACAGAAACATTTTTTAAACATACACACACCCCTCAAAACAGAATCTCATGTGTACATGATCACATTGTATCCAAATTTTCCTGTTGATTACAAAGAAACTTAAAAAGAAACTTCAGACCTATCATCAGCCAGAAATTTCTGTGCATATATTTTACTTTACCAGTGGGGAATACACTTCTGCAGTGTGTTTCAGATCCAGGTCATGAGGAAATTTTGCAGAGAAAGTCTCTTAAAGCCTTTATGATGACACCAGAAAATCTGGACAGACCAGTTCCTTGTTGGTCTAATTAAAAGGCCATTAAGCCGCCGATCCAGCAGTGAAATCAGAAGGAACATACAGTCTTAACTGAAGGTGACAATAAGGGACACCATTCACCAAGGTCATATTTGCCCAGGAGTCCTGTTATATTCCTCTCTCCTGTGGTGGAGGTTACACGCTCCTCCTGAGGGCAACTCTCAGCCACCAGTGAATAGGAAGAGGGAGAAAGACCAAAATCCATACACACGGACAGGAACAAAAGGAAAATTTCTGGGAAATAGATCACAGAATAAATATGGATTCCACTTTAGCATCCTTTACCCTGAATCGCCCCAAGTCATTAGCAACCTCCTACATCTGCCTTGCCCACTTCAACCAAACCATGTTCAAGTCCATCATAAAAAGTGAACATGGCATCTTTATTCAGATGTAAACACCACCTTGAATGCCCAAACCACGTATGCCTTCTTTGTCTCCAGAACTTCCACCTCCACCAGAAGGGAGCCCCAGGAACACCTCCAGCCTTTTTAGCTGTTTCCAAGCACCTCTCACTCTCACTCACTTCTGCAGAAGTCAGTGATGCCCAAAAACAACATCTGCTCCACTAACCCAAGCTGACCAGCAGGGCTGATGTCCCCATCACGGACATCAAGGATGAGGAAGGCTGGTGACATTGCTGCCCAAACACCTTCAGGATGACATTCCCATGTCATTGAGAGTTCCCAGTGTGAACTTGCTACTAAGAAAAAACACTTCTAGATTTCCCTGCAACAGTGTTAAGCAGCAGTTGGATGAAAGTGGAAGCAGAAAAGTGCCATCCATTGTGACACATTTTTAACACACCTGCCTTCTTTCTCTAAACAGATCCATCAGACTTATAGAACCACAGAATGTTAACGGTTGTAATGGACCTTAATGATCATCTAGTCCTAATCCCATGCCATGGGACCCCCCACTACACCAGGTTGCTCAATGCCTTATCCAGCCTGGCTTTGAATACTGCCAGGGTTGGAGGCATCCACAATGGCCCTGGGCAACTTGTTCCAGTGCCTCACCAGCCTCAGAGTAAAGAATTTCTTTGTAATACCTAACCTGAATTTCTCCTCTTTCAGTTTGTACTCATTACTCCTTGTCCTATCACTACAATTCCTGACAAAAATTTCTCTTTGGAACACATGCTAAGGATGCTATCCCAAGCTCCTGGGATAAAGCACCACTTGACAGCAACCCAAACTTCCTTTTCTTAACTCAATCTGCCTAATTTTCCTAATACGTCACTGAGAGCCATTTAGCAATCCAAGGCTGGTCATCAAAACCAGGAAAAACACCTAGCATCTTAGGTGCACAGGAACATTAATACAAAGAAGACTACTGACAATAAACATATATCTGTTTTTAAGCACTTATAAACAATACACCTTTACTTTCTTGTCAGACTCAGCTGCAGAATATTTAAGTTACATTTGCATGCCAGGCAACAGTACTTTGTGAGAAAGAGACATGTTCTATGAGTCTGCGCATTAACTACAGTTCTAAATGGATAAACTCTGAAAAATGACAGACTATATATGTAAAATATATCCAAATCAGCCTTAAAACTTATAATACCACAAAACTTATAAAACCACAAAACTGTATGACCATGGACAAAACCCACTGTCACCTGCATAAGCCACTAGCAAGAGCCTTTCATAATGAGACTTACACGAATGAAGCGAGGAGTTGATTTTATCTGGTACACCACAGTAATTTGCTGTGCAGCTTCATGAAACTGCTACAAATAGCATTACAGCCAAAACCCAATTGTTGCTGAAATGCATTCAGTAAAATGGAAAATACAGAGAAATACAACACAGTAATTGTCTCTCAACCCACATTATATATTGTGTTTCTAAATTATATAGTATTATATTTTCGAGTTTTTAATATAGTTTCCCACTGAGGAATTGATAACACAGGAGACATTCTTTGACCTTTTCTCTCTGAATATCCAAATAATATACCACATAGGTTTATAAACCAAATAACTCTCCAGCCTTTTATTAGATCCCAAGGGATAAAATCTGTTTTAAAAAACCACCACATGTAGCAATGCACAAAGGAGCTAATGCAAAGCACTTTCCTTGCTGTGCTATTTCTCACCTGCATCACAATTTCTCCTGTACAGTTGCAATTGCAGTTTATGAGTTTACATGTATTAGAAAGACAAAAATTGGACTTCTAGTACTCAAAAATCTGCACTGAACACCCTACTGCACCCACTGACAATACAGACCATGATCCTGCTCACCCACCAATTCCTGCTTAATGGATTCAACACAGCACTGCCATCTCTTTACAGGTTTGGCCCAAGCAATGGACGAAATAACTTATCAAGCTTTTCTATTCCCCAGATATTGCAGAAAGTATTTAATGGACGCGTTCCAAATTTAGCAGGATGTTAAAAACCACACAGCCACCAGATAAGTAATTTGTGGGGAAGCTCAATCAAAAAGCTAGGCTGATCCTTTAAAAGAGGCCTTTCGGGGATTTTGATTTGATAATGTTTGTATCTCTGCAATTAATCACAAAATAATGAAGGATTCAAGCCATCACAGTCAGGCATTGGGAGTGTGAAAAGATGCATGCTGTGCATGACAAGAATCAAAGTGCCAGAACAACTCAGGAAAAAAGCGTAATATAAAACAGTTGATGTAAGTTAGAAACACTGGAAACTTTCAACCTGCAGCAGCCTTTTTGATGTGGCCAGTCCCACTGATTTTAATGGGGCCACTGCTGCAAGTAAAAAAGTTCCATGCAGGAGCCTGTCTGCCAGACCATGCATCAAGCAACGTGTCAGGAGAAGCTGTCAGGACTCTAACTGATGCGAGATCAAATCCTCCCTCTAAAGACACAATTCTGTCTGCTTCTGAAACCTCGAGCAGATGCTATTTCAGAAAATGTGAATTCTAATTCACCATTAAATCCAGAGCTGATTTGACTTTTGGAAGGGGCTTGGGTCTTCACTTGGGTTTTGGGTGGGATCTTTTTGGTATGCAACACATATCTTCTATGTACTGCTCTGGAAAGAGGCAAAACATCTGCTGACATCAGACTATTGTACAAGCATCATTTTAGAACTCTGTTCCAGTTCCATTCCAGATCAGTTTATCACACTGGTTTGCAAAATCCAAATTAACAAGTGACACAGTGAACAGTTAATGTCAATTATGAGCTGCTTCCTCTAACAAGACCAATATTTCAATGACATTTCCAAACACATGACAGAATTTTATCCCAAAAAGAAATAAAATATTAATATGTTGTTTATCTTCTGCTTCCAATTCCTCAGTTTTTGACAAATGGAATTGTAAGCTGAAATATTCCTGGAGCCTGTCCAACACAGATAGCTGACATTGTTAGGTTTTTTTGAATTTAGTGCATTACTCCAAATTAAATCTACCTTGGCCATATAGAGGATGATTTTCCCTCCTCCCTCCACAGATGAGTTCCTTCTCAGCATTTCTTCAAGGCAAAATTCATGGTCACAATGAATTAGGAGTTTTAATTCCCACAGCCACCATCTGGTTTTATACTGGCCCTATGGAAAGTGAATGGGAATGGCCATCAACTCTCACAAGGGCAGATTTCAACCTCCCAATAAATTTTCCTCTTATTAATTCAAATGGTAAAAAGTTCTTTGGGTTTTTTTAAGGAGCTGTTCTCCCACATTGCAGTGAGATAAAAATATATAGTTCTTTAACTTTTTACCCAATCTTCTTCAAGAAACATCAAAACCAAAGTATTTATCAACATCCTTTCCTCAAAAACAAAACAATTCCCTTTTTCTGTTCATCCAATGAAAATTCTACCTACACAGGTCCATTTAATATCACTCAACAATGTCTAAAATGGTTCTACTGCTATTAATATTTAAATAATCAAAAAGGCTTAGTAAGAGAGCTCAGGAAGTCATTTAGTGCAAGATTTTATTCCAGCTAATACAGAGAAACTGAAGCACCTACTGATGCAGAGCTAAAATTGCTTTATTATAAGTTTCATGATTTATTACAAACACAAAGATGAAGAAAAGGCATTAAATTTATTTTTTAAAAAAGAAACTGAATTAAATATGGGTGGGACCTTCTTACCTAGTATTTAAGGAAATCTGAAAGCAGCAAGCATCTCACTGGTACAAGAATGGACATCCAAGGGAGCACACACCTATGGGGAAACACTGACACTGTCCTATCCCTTCTCCTCCTGCCATAAACATTCAGTACAACTCCTTTCTCCAATTCCTGAAAAATTACAAAGGAAAAAATGAGTTGCCAGCAAAGCCTGAGCAGCAAAACCGTTGTCATGAACATTTTTATTTTCAATGTGAGCACAGGCTTTTCTGGAATTGATTCAGCACTGAAGAAGCTCACTTACTGCTCAGATAATTTCAGCTCCTATGAACCCTGACATGTGAATAAATGCTCCTCTGAGAACTCAGCTTACCTACATAATGCTGTTTATTTGACCAAAGATAGCTTTTCCTCGTACTGTACGAAGGATCACCCTTCTATGGTTACAGGGCTGGGGGCAGGGAGACTAGAGGGAGTTTTGCTAGAAGGTTATCTATTACTCTTACTAAAGCACTTTCTAAAAATACTGTATTTTTTAAACTTGTTAGCTATTTATACTTTATCTGTACATTATGTTTGAATCTCAAACAGAATATTTTTCAAGTGTGTCGTTTACATTTCCTAGAAAGCATCTCAACTGTTTGCAAAGCTCATCATGACTCCCTTAAACGTCTATTTCTGGTATCATAATATACTTCAACTAGTGTGCACTCTAAATTATTAGCAAGACCTTTCTATGTATATTTTAAAAAGTCACAGTTTACATAGTAACTTAATTTTATTAGCTGAAAATTCAGCTTTTGGGTTCATTTCTCCATTTTTCTTTATATAATGCATCTATAACCCAGAGAGAGGGCAGGTTGTTCAGGCTCACCATTGCAGCATGGAAAGAGGGTAATATGCTGCTTCCTTATACTTCCATGCTAATTCCTGCTATCAGGCTTTAGTCCTGGCTTCTGAACTATGAACCCTGGTGGGTTGGACCTGCCTGCTGGGCTTGGCTAACTCAGAAACTCTCAGCAGCATACAGAGAGAGTCGCACTGCAGAGCATCCAGCACTGACAGAAGCTGCAGAAAAATAAACTGAAGCCCAAATACAGCATCTTCCAATTTCTCGATTTCACTGGTGTCTGTTGGTAGATTTTCAATAGGCTTCCTATCATCCTTTTTTTTTTTTTTTTCTTTCCTTCCCCTCCTCATTCTGGGATCACAGCCAATCCCCAGCACAGCAGCTGACTTTCCCCAGAACTAACTAGAAATATTCCGATAGACTCTATTTATAGACTCAAAAACTTAGGACTGGAAGCAGCCAACCAAATTTTTCCACTCCTTGCTCCTCTCTGCTATCTATCTATCTATCCTGGGCTAACCTAAATTCTGGCTTCCTGTGTTTCTCAAAGGGGAACTATCCTACCCACAACAGGCACACACAGCTCTTAAACACGCCAAAGTACCTGTGGAAAGTATGTGCAAAACTCTACTTTTATGTCACTGTACTCTACTTTTTAGAGAGGAAAACTCTGCTTTTACGTCACTGTAGAAAGTATTCAGGCTGATCTCTCCTGTCTCTAGAAATCAAAGCTGAAGAAAAATCAAGATTTCTGCAAGAGATTTTACCACCTGTACCTCAGACCTCTGCAAACTCATGAGACCAGTTGGGATACACACGACTTCTTGGTTTTCTATTTTTAAAAAACTCCATAAATCATAACTTTTTCTTAGCAGGCTTGAACAACAGCATTTATTATTGTATTTTTAGAATACACACACACATATCTATATCTAATACTTGCAGAAGCCAAGTAAGGTTAGTCTCCATTAGTTTAAGTACAGTACAAACACACAGCAAAAGAAAAACTGTGTCCCAAAGAATAACATTGCAGCTGACTCGCCCTTGGACATATGATTCTGCAAAATTATCTACTTACAATACTATCTGATCCTGTTCAGCATTTCATACTGCAGATAATGTATTGAAAGTATAAATGTTTAAATAGAAAGGCTAGTGTGCTCTGGAAGCAACACCTGGCAAGTCTGATTTTTACTTAACCTTACACATGTTGCTAGGAAACCCTTCTCAATATTTACTTCAAGTCTTTAAAGAAACAGACTCATTCATAGGGAGCTACTGGTGGGAGCACTGGGGACTTGGCAGAGAAGTCCCAACCTAAATTTACTTTTGACATCTCACTTTCCTAATCCACAGACCTGATGTAATACAGAAATATAATTAAGAGTTGGGTATGTAGTTACCTTATGAGACTCGTAACAGCATTGGTATTTCGGACACTGCAAGTAGTGCAAACAAAGTAACAAACTTCTTTCCCTTGGTTTTATGCAAATTTAATTTTAAAAAAAGCTACAATGTTAATGCAGAGGCTTCTACGAACCTCATATTGTTTTTATGCTTTTGTGGACAGTGGACAATATAACAATTCTCACCATCAGCTCTCAAGTCTAGTGCAGAGATATATGGTACCTTCATCTGCCCATTTGAAACATCAGAAGAAGCCTAGATTGTACCAAAACCAATAAATGGGAAACACTTGTGTATTTACTGCTGCCTTTCAAACTGATTCCATGAAATCTATCTATAAAAATCAGCCAAAGCTATTTCTTGTAATCCTAAGAGATGAAATGCTGAATAGTCTTAATTTTAGTCATGTCAGACAAAAGCACAAACTTTCCTACGACCTAGTGCACTATACTGAGTTTACATCCTCTTGTGCCAATACCTGCTATTTGCCTTGCTCCTATAATCCTCTTCTTCTCCATTAGATCACATTTCTTATTCCCCTGCATTCCTGATCACAAGCTCATTCCTATTTGGTCCTGCATACATTTATTTTTTTTTTTTTCTTTTTCACTGAGCATGACAATTTCCTTCACTTATATTAGATTACTGTTTTAAGTCATGCCAACATCAATATCACCTCTGAGTTTGGGGCACGCTGTGTGATGGAAAAAAGCCAAAATATATTCCAACCAGGAACAAGTCTTCCTATGGAGTCAGACCCAAGCTCAAAGCCTCAAGTACCTCGGACAAAATTTGGAAAGAACTTTAAGTACCCATCTTGCTACCACTGGGGCAAGGAAGCCCCCATGACACCTATTGACCCCCAGTGCAATTGCCAAAAACCACAGCTGGGGCTGCCACCCCCTTGTGCCTTGAAGCATTCCAGCTTGGAACAGCAGCTTGGCAGAGGGAGGAGTCGGCTTCTGTGCAACAACACGGACCTTGCTACAACCTTAGTAAGACTTTCTTTTAATAAGCAAAATATCAGGTGTTTGTGCTGAAGCAAGCAGAACCTGAAGCATCTTGAGATCATGGAAAGGGCTAATACAGGTGGAAGGACGTGGAACAGTTAGTGGAGGACATGGAATATCTTGTTTATCACAGTTTGGAGGGTATGAAAATAAGAAAAACAAGAAGCTTCTCTTGTGAGCTGAGATGTCATCTGGACTCTGGTAATACAGTGCTGATTCATTAGAAATTAAGACAGGTTTCTAACTCTTTTTTCCTGTAGCTATCTTATAAATAGACTTAATGACTCTAAGTCATTTACAACCACTGATACATTACCTAGTCAACTCAGTTAGCCTCATATTAAAATTAATTTAGCAGACATCCACAATATCCAATTAGCTGCAAATCAATAGGTTTACTTTACAAGAATTTATTGATCCACAAAGTAGGTTTTTTTTCCCTGAAATGGCAATTGCAAGTCGTTAAATTAGTTTGCCTAAGTTAGAGCTGCTTGTAAATATTTAAGGCAGCTGCCTATAATCAAAACAATTCTGTTTGCCCTTACAGAGTAGTATTATAATAAATATCAGAATATCCCTATCTAGCTGAAAAGAAGTGAAATTCACTTAATGAAAAAAAAAAAAAAAAAAGATACAACCTATTTGTCACTTCAGTTTCATTTCCTATTTCCAGGATTTAATTCAGCTTTTTTTAGGATCTCTAGATTGCGGTGAAGGATGAGTAAGCAGGTACTTTGCTCATTCTGGTCACAACTTATGAACAAACACATCTGCTGAAAACAGTGCCTCTAATTCTACTGTGGAACAATTTCCTCTGCCTGGAACTCTGAATCTTTCCTCAATTACAGATGCCTTAGCTAACAGGTGAAAATGCAATTACACACAGACAGCACTTACATCACAGGCATAAAAGGAGATCCATGGAGAGAAGTGGTCAGTCCTGAGGATCCACCATCCAGTTTTAGGTGTCACAAGGGTTGTGCTTCAGGCCAGCGGGGTCCCATGGACAGAAGTCGATGCTGGAATGTCCTGGGTATCTCCTGGAGAGCTTTTTTCATTCCCTTCTGGCTCAGAAATATCTGATTGTTCACCCCTCAGCTGCCCAGTCATGTGAACCACAGGACAGAAGATGGCAAATGGAAGATTCGCTTCAAAAGCACATTTCTGATCCAAATAAAAATGTAAACAAACCCCTACAAGCTCTGTTATTAACCTTCTGCATGCACTTAATTTATGTTAGAAAAGAAATGCAGGACAATTTGCAGACCCATAACAGATTCACTTTTGATTCCAGAAATTAAAAAATAAGTAGATCAGCAACTGACTTTTTTCACTTCTATTTCTATACGCATTAGCTCCTCTGAGTTCTCTCCCCTTTTAAAAGAACAAGTCCATCCAAAACACTCATCCTCTTTGCTTCTTCCACCAAATAGGTTTAATATGAAGTGAGTAACCATTCTTTATCTCATTATCTCCATGCACAGTTTGAAGTTGTCATTACTGCATATTTAATCATTCAGTTTTCAATGCCCCATCTCCTTTTTTTTTTTTTTTTTCTGTCAAATCTCCAAAAACATAAATTCCAAGCAGTCCCAAGAATCAGAAAGGTTAGTTGGGAAACAAATGCAAATCAAGTGCATTGTTTCACTGCAACATTATCTTATGTCATTAGTTGGCAGCAGCCATAAAGCTCTGGACCACTTCCAACATTTACTTCCATACACTGAGCAGAAGCTGACATGTCTAACCCCCCACACTTTGTTCATCTTCCAGCTACTTTACATGGATCCAGATTAAAAATAAGGACTTAGAAATCCTAATTGTATCAAGTGGAATAATTCTGTTTTGCCACTGCGTATCTGAAAGAAGAGCATGGTAAAGCTGTGCAGGGTTTGAAGAGCCAATTCTGCAGCAACGTGGGTTTACCTGATGGATTTTCCAGCAGGGAACTCTGCAACAAAGGTTCAATGCAGAATTTCGACAAGCCAGTCATGTTTAGTAACTTTTTCTAATCCTTAAGGAATATTTATTGGCCAATATTTGGTTTTAATTATTAATGCTAAAAAGCCTTAATGCTCAAAACTGAACAAAATTAAAACGGAAATAACAAAACAAGCCCACGGTGTACACTAAATCCAAGTGAATGGGCTATGAGCTGGGGGGCAATCCTTAGGAAATGGGGGAAAATTACCTCCCTTGCAGCATCCCTGAGGGCATTGTGTTCTCTCCCTGCTGGGCTCAGGGTGCTCAGGGAGCTGCAGGAGTGCAGTGGTCCAGAAGCGTGCATCCCTTGGCCAGAAATGACAGTGCGTTCAATTTCTACCAAACCATAAAAAAATAAGTCCTTGATCCTTAGAAACACCACACATTAAAGTATATTGTCTTCAAGTGGAATTCCTGAGCTTTAACAGGGAGTTTTCTCATATGCCAGGATCCACATCTGTGCAAGGTTTTAGTTGTTTTATTTTTATTTATCCAAGTGAGTTTGGAAGTTAACACTCTGCTATATCTAGCAAAGTAGCTCTGAAGCTACCATTAGAGGAAGAGCTCTCGAACTGCTCTAGCATACTGCACTCTCTAGCACAAATCTAATTTAGTTTAAAATAATGAAGCTGACAGCTCAGATAGTCTGCCTGGAAACTGTGCAAATTTCCCACCCACCTTCATTTGCAAGGTCCCTGGCACTCCAGTCTTCAAAAACGCTGAAGTGCATGACAGGTTTCTAGAGACAAGTCTTCAGCGATGCTAAAAGTGAGATCTCTGACCTTTTGGAGAAGCTCATATTTGAACTCATGCCTCCTAAGGGAAAAGGAAGGTTGCTGCCGTGATGCCCCAACCTTAAGGCACTTCCAGAAGCAATCCCTTTCCTGATCCTAGGCTGAGGGCAGTGACCTTGATGAGATTTGACTAGGAGACCACGTCCCACTTCCAGCACTGCTCATGTCAGACAAGAGGCGGTGTTTGAGTGGGGAATACGGTGAATCACCTGCAAAAGGCTGGAGAGGGACTTTCTACAAGGGCACACAGTGACAGGACAATGGGTAATGGCTGTAACTGAAGGAAGGTAACTTAGATTATGTATTAGGACAGAATTCTCTACTCTGAAGGGTGGTGAGGCACTGGCACAGGTTGACTAGAACACCTGAGGACGCCCCATCCCTGGAAGTACTCAAAGCCAGGTGGGATGGGGCTCTGAGCAGCCTTGTCTAGTTGAAGCTCTCCTTGCCCATGGGAGGGGGGTTGGAACTTGACCATCTCTGACGTCGCTTCCCAAGCCAACCCATCCTATAACAGCAAGCAGAGTCCCTTTCCCACTCTCTTTCCTGCAGCAGCACCACGGGAGGGAGAGCTGAAGATACAAACACAATTGATTTTCCAAGGTGAGACGCTGCCAGAGTAAACCGGGGCTCGCCGGTTGCGAAAGCGCCTTTCCAAAGGGCTCGGGGAGCACAGGTCTCCGTGAGGACACGGCAGGTGACGCACTCCCGGGGGCGCACGGACACGGCTCCTTGCGCAACCCGCAGGGATGCCGGCACCGCGGGCCCTGCTCCCACCAGCCACGCTTGGGAAATGCCCCCTTCCCTGCACGGCCTGGATCTGCCAGAGAGAAGCAAAGCACGATGTAAAAGCTCATTAATCAGAGCACTGCTTTGCTCAGTAACTGCTCCCATCTGCACGGGGCACTCCTGAGCCACGACTGGGACAGCTCTTGTGCACCATCCTGACCCCCCGAGCCAGGCACAGGAGAGGAGCTGATGAGCAAAGAGAAATTCAGTAAAAGGAGTTTCAAACCCTGAAAACAACGGGTTTTGCAGTACTACGATCTTAGCACAATATAGGATTCAGAAAAGCATTGCTAAAAATGCTGGCAAGACCCTACAGTTGTCGGCAGCTGGGACAGGCAAAATCCTGGTCAGGACAAGCTACTTAATTTCCCATTCTGCCCTCTGATTAAAAGTTCTCAGACCACTGATAGATTACGCTGCCCAAAATAAATCTCTAAAATAATGCTTTGTTTTGCAGACCTAAGGCTGAACATGCACCCAAAATGGTCATACACACACAAAAATAAGGAAGCAAGACATTGTCACAAATTCAAAAGACTCAGAAAGCATCGTTAAAGATGGTAAGGGGTTTTTCATTTCCTTTTTTTTTTTTTTCCAAAGACCTAAAATTGCTATGGAATTGGTTTATAAAGCTGCCACTTTTAGAAACTTGAGGTAACACCTCTCGAAAGCAGACATGGAATGAAAAGCACAATAGAAAAGACTCATGTACTTAGCATAAATTTTTAGCCTGAAAGCTCATTCAAAAAAGTTATTTCACCTCCAGATGCAAGTAGAAAGTATCGTTTAGGAGAGAGGATGGAAACGAGTAAAGTGATACAAAAATTGTCAGATACTTTCAGCAATTAGTCTGAAATTTGCTTTTTAACCTCAGGGCTGTAACTCTTTGATCTATTATTATCACCACAATCAGCAGCATACCCATGCATCTTAGAGGCACAAATTCCTATAAACCATTTTACTTATTATCCACAAATACTGGATTCTGTTTCTGCTCAGAGGTTCTAACCAAAATTTACTTTTTTTTTTTTTTCTCCTTTTCAAAAAATAGCATTACATATTAACTCCAAGTAACCCTACCTCCAAATATGAAATTTAAGCTATCAGTTTGTTCATGAAGCCAAAACGCCACTTAAAGATCGCAGATTTGGAGAAATTTAATTTAGCAACTGGCTAACAACAAACTCTAATGTAATTGCAGGCACTTAATTCACTGTTTAAGATAAAGAAATAAAATTCAAGTTATTTTGTGATCTACCAGCAGTGTGGGAACTTCTGCTCTAATATAACTCAGTAAACAAACAGCACCTTGCAAAAATACTTATTTACGTACTAAATAGATACAACCAGTGTTACTTATGCTTTTAAGAATCCAGAACAAACAGCATGGATTTGGTGTTTTGCACTTTTTTGTCATTTTGGGAGAGGCTTTCGGAAGATTGCAGTGAGATGAGGGGGGAGGGGTTTGTGTTTTAAATTTTTCAGCACTGATTTCAGCAAAATAGAGAAAGAGAGCCCCCCCAGATCACTTCCTTTCAGAAAACACACTGTTAAGCTCTGATAAACCATATTAATAAACCTCACTGCAAAACAAAAACAACAACCAAAAAAACACCCAAACAAAAAAACCCACACCACCAAACAAGATCCTATTTATAGAGACCATTTATTTGAAAATTTTGGCCTGAAAGCAAACCAACCCTCAAGGTTTTTGTAAAATCCTGGGGTTGCTAAAAGAAAGACATGGATGCACAGAAATCCTGTTTCCAAGTCCGAGGAGGGAGTGCCTCTTCCCACACAAGCCCCACGGAGAGGGGGAGATGCTGCCTTTCCTCTCACCGGCAGTGGTACCGGAGCAGGCTACACTGGGAACTGCTGGCATGGATAAACAGGCACGTCCTGACCTGTGAGCCCTTCCCCTGCAACCTCAGCCAAAAAAGTGTGCCTTCCTCCAAGGTCAGCCTGACTCCCCCAGCAGCAAAGCCAAGGTGGCTCGGGCAGGAGAGGGCTGTCGGAGGGGCCCAGCAGACCGTGACCTTCCGCTGCGGGTTACACAAGTAGGGCAGCGAGCAGTCAAATCATGCCATGGTCTATTTAGGGTGCATTCACACGTGCCCAATAACGCTGCGAGAACCTGGTCCATTGCACCCGATGGAAATACTGCTGCCTTTTTTTTTTTTTTTTTTCCTCCCCTCTCCACAGATCTCTCACTCAGAGGAGACTGCAACCGAAGTAATTCATATGCTGAGCACCAGGCACTGTGTAGCAACCAGCTGCATGTGAAAACTGATAAAACTACTAAACTTAGATGGATTTAATACCTGTTTTTCACACACTCTTTTTAGTTCCCTCGTTGGACCATTTTTATCACTCTTAGACAGCCATATTTTAAGACACATTTGCCAGAGAACAAGTTACGGTTCTATATTCATCCTTAACTGTGGTATTTTCTGACCTCTGAGATCTTAAATCTCAAATCACTGCACTCCATTGTTCGCCAAGAAGTTTTGGTCAAAACAAGCCCATTATTAACTCCATCTCCTACAACTCTGCTCAATACATATAACTGAAAAAGAGAAAACGCCTTTTGAAAATATATCCTGAAAATACCAGCGCTGGGATTATGGCTCAACAACACATCATCTTTTAGCAGAAAGGTGCACTCGGGATATTTCACAGGCTCTGTTCCCCTTCCATCCCTTCAGTTTGTTCTCCTGTCCATACCACATCACACTGCTCACCAAGTTTCACTGTCCTCTTGGTTCTTTAGAGCTTCAGAGTGAACTGCATCAGGAACCCAATCTGGCTCTCACATACAACAAGCTAAATCAAAGGGACAAAACCAAAATCAGAGCAGACAAGGCATGGCCCAACAGAATATTTTCATCACTGCAAATAATATGTTGTTCAGCTACAAGTGACACCCTACAGCAGCCACTGCTCCAGCCTGGGATCAGCAAAACACCAATAAGCACCTGGCAATCTGATTCAGCCAGGCAGAGCACTTCACAGCAGGTTGTAGCTCCATTAATGTTAAGTGCTGGTTGAGTAAGGCCAGGTTATTGAACCACAACTTAACAATTTACTCCCTCTGCAGACAACAGGAGTACTGCACGAGCACTGAATCTGCTGCAGCAATCCCCGTGCATGCCTGCCTGCCTTGCTGCAACACGCATAAAACAGGACGGGAATGCTTTTTATACAGCGCATACTTTTCTGTCTTCCAGCCCTCATGAAAATGGACTGATCCATACTGTCGGAAAACACATATCCAAAACTTCTTCTGCTTGTTAAAATCTGTGCATTGAAGGTGACCCCACCATCCTGTTTTTCAGAAAACCATAAAATAAGATTATCATAGTGAGATTCCATATCACCAAAAATGATACAAAAACTAGGCAACAACTATTAGCTACTATCGGAATTCAACATGGCAAACTGATTTCCAACAGCCAAGTGCTGCAAAGTTTAGTGGTATCAACCAGCAATTGAAACATTTCAGAAATACACAATTTTATTTACCCCCACACAAAGAAACAAGCAAACCCTAGACCGTGGCACCCAGCTTGACAGCAGAGCTCTTACTTCCCTAGATGGGGAAGATCCACCCATCCCTGGGACACAATTTTCCATTAATGTAGACTTCTCTATGCCACAGCTCAGGAAGCAATGGATATGTATAATTTTAAGGGAAAATAAGGCATTATTTGCTTTCACATTTTAAGGGAAAATACTTTATACAGGCTTTGGACTTCTCGATAAAGAGCAATACAAAAACCCAGCACCCTCACCAAAATAACAACAAAGAAAGCTGTAGAATGTGAAAGGTTGCTCAATGCATGGTGGTATGCCCAAGGGAACCTTTCATCCTGGGCTGACATATTAATACAGACTTCTAATTTCTTTAGCAAGAAATAAAGAATATGCAGAGGTCTTGGTTGTGTCAAGACTATACCCAAAGCTGCATTAAAAAAAAAAAAAAAGGACAAAATTAAACAAGAACCTACAAAAACAAGTATACCTCCTCAAACTGAAAGAAAGGAAAAATATAGATTTGAGGGTATGGTCCATGGTGTTAGAGAATCATTTCTGAAAAAAGTTTGCACAGTAAATTTTTTTGAAGATTAAAGGAAATACAGTCCTGCCAAGCATGGAGAGTATTTTAACAGCACAGCCTTTTTCTCATAAAGTCCGTCAGCAAACAGAGGTCAAGGCCATTCATAAATTCTAAAAATAATATTTACCAGACCTTTATCTTTCTGGCAGGTATAATTCTGATAAGTGACTATTCTAGATAATATTTAACATAAAAGTTTATTTACAAAAATACTTGCAATAGTCTGAAGTCAGATTCTAACCAGAATCAATTCAAGCCAGTAAAGGCTACAGGTAAATCAAGATCATGTTGTTGGGTTGCTTTCTGGTTTTGGGTCAGGTGGGATGGGTTTTTGGGGGGGCTTTTTCAAGTAGGGTTTAAGAAATAAATACTGACACATGTGAATGGCTCAGGAACAGAAAGGAACAGATCCCTAAAATATTATCAATGTCTGATCAAAAATTTCTTGAAACACGATTATAGATAAACACAGGCAATTCATATTAAAACACTCAACTTTCTGAATAGCAGCACATCAAACTCTGTGAATCCTTCCCACACTGGATTACACCAGTGGAGTTGCCAGGAAGAAACGACAGTAGGAGTATCAGCCCCCTGTTTCCACCACAAGCACTGCAAAAAGCAAGTACTTGTGTGTACATACATGAGTTAATATGGAAATTAGAGGGAAAAGGCACATTTGCAGAAGAAGCTTTAGGTAAGAGCTAATGCAGCAGAAAGGTCATCGTCCTCAATTTTTACAGTTGTTTTAAGCAACCATGACATTTTCGTAGGCCATTTTGAAAATCCCATAACTGGGACCATCATGGGGCTTAGGCCAGCACCCCAATCCAGATGAGCACTGATCACCTTGAAGTGAAATCTTATCTGGATTCTTCATGTACATTTCCATCAATGACATCAATTGCACATACCCTCTTTATCAAGCCCACTTAGCTATTACTTAGTTTAGAAACCAGTATTTCTTAGAAATGCCATTTGTGGAGGGAGGAATCTATACACACAGACAGTCAAGTATGATTCACCCTTTATTAAAAATTACAAATGTAAAATCTTTCAAAAACAAAGACATGCTCTGCATGCATACTAGCAGAAGAAAAGTATTTTTAAGGGAATAAGCGAATTTGGTTTTGCTTAAGAGTCTCTCATTCCCCAAACACCACAAGCTGAAATGTTATAAAAAAGTTACTACCAACTAACTTAAAAAGAACCATAACTGTGCACATCTAATAAAAGTAACTGAAGGAGAAAAAGAGAAATATTCTAGTTGGCAGTGGGTGAATGGCACAGTCAACAAGGTAGCAAGCATTTTAAATGCCTCAACTATGGTTATTAGACACAACCACCAAGTGTAACTGATTCAAGAAAGGGGAGACTTAATATTAAAAAAAAAAAAAATACAGCAATATTCTAAAGATTCATTATCAATATGTAAAGTCAAAGTCATCTTCTTTTAGCCACCCACTCCCTTTCACCATGTAAGCTGCAGATCTGAGGCAGTTCAGGAAGAGTATGACATCAGGGTTCAGAAAATAATGCAGCTAAAACAAGACATATTCCATGCTGGTCATCTACTGGCTTTAGAGAACCACTTAGCCTATTTTATCCCTTCACCTTATTTTCTTTGCTTGCAACCATTTACATTGCAAGCTAAGTACCCCTGAAAAAAAAAATACAAAGGCTGAGAATACCAAAAACTTTAAAGTATTTCCAACTTCAAAGGGTTAATCACATGCTGTAGAAGTTTGCATAATGTGTGATGCTTGATATGATTGACACATCAGGAAAAAACCTGACTGGAAGTAGCAAAGATCTGGTTTAGATGTAGAGGACAGAGGTGTGATGCTGCTGTTCTGAAGACACGGAGGAAGAGGTATTTTGCAATCCCCATACCACATGGATATGGGACAGCTGAAACCAACCTTGGGATGTTGGGTCTGGCATGGTTTTAAGCTATGTGTGTTTTATTACAACACCTCAGAGCACCAACTAATTTGAGCATGACTTCCTCTGTTCTAGCTGCAAGACAGCACAGAAACGAAGAGGAAAAAAAAATATCAGTCTGAGGTTCAATAGCAAGGCTGAACTTTTCCATGTGTGACATCTTACATGGAGTCTTTATGACTTGTCTCACCAGCAGACAAATACCTCAGCAGGCACCTCTGCACCCAAATCTGGACTGCTACAATGATCTCTACAGAAATTTACCTTGAAAATTTTAAGGGCTTTGCACAGGTCGCTGGCTGCACTGTTGGCAGAGAGCCATCACCAGCCAGATTAAGAGCAACATTTAGTTAAATAATGGGGTTGAGTTCTGAGATTTGAAATGATGACACATGTCCTAATCTGGAGTACAGATCAGGATGCCTGGAGTGTCGCAATCCCGCAGATCTCCATCACCTGAACAGAATTCCACACGTAACAGCTCTGGAGCACTAAACGTTTCAGGATTTCAATCCTGCAAAGTGGCAGCAACACTCACCTGCACATCTTACAAGAGATATCAGTTTAGAGAACAAAGACAGGAAAGTGCACCCAGCCTATGTCATCATCAAATCTGATTACATTTACTGATCTAGAGCTACCACGGACTAATGTCAGATCAGAAGACTCCTTTAAAAGCCTTATGAGAAACTGTCACTCCAAACACAACTATTGATGGCAACCCTGCTCCTTCCTGCATTGTTTCCTTGTTTACTGTGCCTGCCCCTGCAATGGATGACAGCCTTGACTCAGCGCAAGCATTCAGTCACACAAGAGCTCTCACAGCTGGCAGGAGCTACCTGTCCAAGCAACAGTGCTCAACCACAAAGGCAGTAAAATATCAGGTCTTTGTATTCAGGTATTCTATCATTCTTCTGGTGAACTTTTCTCACTATATAAATAATGCAATTTATGAAAATTTCATCAGGTAAACTAGCAAACAGTGACTCCATCTTCCTTAATCCAAGAAAGTACATTTAAGACAGGACTGGATGATAACAAATATCCACCTACATGCAAAATTCAGCATGACGATAGGATACAGGCCTTTCAAGTCGAGTATATTAAAAAGTGCAGTTTTTTTCCCAGACCATATTGGAAATGGCCAAAGCAAAAGTGAAGTATGGCCTACAAAATGATAGAGAGATTGTAGCAGTGCTGGACAGAACTGAGAATAAAATGAAAAGAGGTAAAGTCATTTTTTTTTTCCTCCTTGTAGGTAGATAGGCTGACTTCCCTCCTGAAAAGCACCATTATTTTAGCTATTATGTTTTTCACTGCAACGCTATTTTCAGAAATCTGTAGTATCATACAAATATGGAAAACACCACGCATCCTTCTCACCCCACTCCAAGAATAAGGCAGATCCTTCATTCACCGAGGGCAGCTGCGTAGCTCGTGATGAGCAAAAAAAAAAAAAAAAAACCACTTGAGAAAGGTAAATGCCAATCTGTCACTGGCTATTTGAACTTTGGCACAAACCTTTGGTGAGCCTGCTGGGTACATGGGTATGCTATGCAACCATTTGAACTCAGTCATGCTGTCAGAGGCACTTCAGAACTTGTGCTATTGACTCTGAAACTAGATGGTTTAGGAAAGCAGGCATCCCTCACGAGATACAAGGACACCTGCTTGAAGAAGGACGTGCTGCCACAGATCAGCCAAGAAACCCAAATTCAGATGACACTTGCTCATTTCTCTTCCACCAAAAGTGAGGAGATCAGTTTATCCATTTCTCCCTTTCAAATGCATCAAGTTTTAACAGCCCTCCTCCTTCTGGAGGCATTTTTCTATATATATAAACCAAATGTTCCTACAGCTAAAATACAGAAATAATATGTTGCCACAGGCTTGTAACGTTTAGTTTTTTAAACTTAACCAGTTCAAGTCCAGTGCAAACACAGAACCATGCTTCTTCACAAAAACAGATTCCTAACAGTATAATTTTCTTATCCTCATCTCAACATTTCATCTGAGGTACCACACATTCAAGCACTAGCTAAGAAAGAATAACCATTATAGGACACAAGAGAGCAATTTTACTAAGCTCTCATTATGGGAAAAACAACATTTGTAGTAGTAAGAGCTCATAAACATACTAAAGCTATACCTTCAAACCTAATAACAACAGAATATAATATGTTCTTCTTAAATATTAAAGCCAGCACTTTGTTTTTATTAAAGGCAGAGTAAAATACAGCAAGATAGCAACAAATCTAATAGTAACTGAAATTCAAACAAAGAATTATGCATCAGACTGAGAAATACCACCCTGCTCCTCATTTGAATTCACACCTTGTTTCTTTAATGGAGGGGAAGAAAGGAAAATTCNAAAAAAAAAAAAAAAAAAAAAAAAAAAAAAAAAAAAAAAAAAAAAAAAAAAAAGAAAAAAAAAAAAAAAAAAAAAAAAAAAAAAAAAAAAAAAAAAGCAATTTGCCAGCTCACCTGGATACGTTTTCTGGAATGTACTCTAGAACTGGATACCCATCACTTCTTCTGGATGCCAACTCTGAATGCGATTTCCAGGTCTCCACGAGCGTGCTGACAGCAGGGAAGGAGCTCAGGTGCTGAAATGTCTGCTCTCGAGCAACCGGCCGCGACAAGGATATCGTGCCCTGGGCACCGATCCTGTAGTGAAATGACTGTCCACCTGAATTTACACCCACAATGGCAGAGGATGGTATACTGTTTTCTTGGTAATAGCTGCCATCATCAGGCTCCTGCTTAATCCCCACACGTAGGCCTGGGTTTGGAAAACCGCTACCTTCACAATTTCCATCAAATGAAGAAACGGGTGGTCCTAAAATCCCAGAAAGAGAGTAATAGTCTTTGTCATCCATAAAAGAAAAATATGAGCCATCTGTAAATGGGAAAGGATTTACTGTTTGATTCCCTTTAAAGGAGGCACCAGAACAAGGATGTTTGGCCGACTCTTGCTTCACTGGTACCGGAAAGGGGGAATCGGAGTTTATTTTGCTGCCGCTGTCACCGATGCAGGCGCTGCCAAAGGACCCGTCCGGCTCGGGCTTTATGAACTGAACAAGGTTCATCTGGCTGTTGTTGGAGATGGCGTTCTCCATTTCCTCCATCTTGGGAAACGCGAGTTCTTGAGCACCCTTGTCTTTTGTTTCTGGACTAGGAACAGTATCTTGGCTTCTGCTAGGCCCCACTGGCGTGCCGGAAGGCGGGAACCCTATGGAGTTGTTTACGGGGCTACAGATGGATGATCCCACAGTGCTAACCGCCGGACTGGAACGCGTGGACCTGTTATTGGCATTGGAAGGGCTGGCAATGGAGCTCCTGGAGTTCAGGTTTGCAGGGCTGGACACAGAAGATCGCATAGTGATATTGTTGGGACTCGAGACGGGAGACTTCACGCTGCAGTGGCTGGGAGGACTGGAAATCGGCGACTTCATGCTACTGATAGGGCTGGAAAGCGGAGAGCCGACGTTGCTGACGTGCGCGGGGCTGTGCAGCATGGAGCCCCGGCTCTCAACGTTCGGCGAGCGCGACAGAGGGGTGCCCTGCCCGAGGGGGCTGTGCATGGCAAAGTTCCCAAAGTTAGCCGTGGTCGAGGACACGGAGTTGACTCCCGCAGGACTACATACCGAGGAGGCCATGTTCTGAGGGCTGCAGCCTGAGGGGCTTTTCTCTTGACACATGATAGGGCTTTTGACAATAGCGTGCATGGCACCGCCGTTGACAGCGCTCCCAGAGTCCGACATCAAAGACCTCAAGGGCCTGCTGGCGCTGTGGAGGGGAGAGGAGCAATGGCCGTTCTCCTTGTAGAGCTTCACCAGCTGCTCCATGTTCTGGTAGATCTTTCCCGAGCTCGCCTGGTTCTGCTGATCGTAGTGGTAATCGGCGTCTCGTATCGAATCCATATACAAACCCATGGATTCGGCCACCGTTGCCGACAGCTCCTTGGACTCCGTTTCGGTTTTGATGTCAGAGGGCAGAAGACCAGGCTGGCTGTTGTCTTGCTGCAGGCAGGAGAGCAGCTCAGGCTTTTCTTTGCTGTTTCCTTGAGCGCTGCTGTTTGCGAAAGTGCCGGCGGCGCAGCTTACGTTTACAATCTCCATGTAGTTACTGTCATCAGTCTGCTCTCCGGCACCTATGGAAGAATACTCCACAGACTGAGAAACTTGACCCCACCGTCTCTCCATATCTAAGCCTTCTGGGTAGCTGTGGTATCCTTTTGTCTCCATAACTAGCAAAGACACATATAAAAAAGTAAAATTAATGACAGGACAGTGTGACTTCCTAAGGAAATTTCCTAATTTCCTAAGGAAACAAGGCGTATCCGCTTTCTCTGTCTATCCTCCTCACTCTCTCTCTGCCTGCCAGTCCCATTTCCCTGCCCCATCCATCATCTCTCAACCATTTGTCCAATTTCAATCAAACCGAGGGAAAAGGTCTCATGGATATGACAGCCCTATGGATTCAGGGAGAAAACAGCTCAGCAGTTAGGAAACACCCAAATTATTGCTCCCAGCCCTGCCCCAAAAGGAACGGCTTGGCAATGTCAGCACAACCGCCCACCCTAGCTGGCCACAGCCCCATGGCCAGTGCCAGCTGTACCAGGGACTGTCCCTCACCTAAAAAAGGGAAGAGGGAGTAAGGAAGGAGGGGATCCAGAGAGGTCCTGAAAGGATATGCTGGTGGCAGGCAGGATGCAAACCCTGTGGAAATTGCTCATTACAGCTCTGCTCCTCCAAGGACCTTCCACTGCCATGTTCCAGGGACAACAAAGCAAGGGAAACTGCTGTTTTAAGAGTGTTTCTCTTCATCATCCTCACCATCCAGCATAACACAGGATGCTTTAGAAGGAAACAGTGGTTCTGAGGAGCTGGGAGCTGACTCCTTCCCCAGCTATACAAACTTCTTGTACAACCTCCCAAGGAGACATGAAGGTGTGGGGAGAGAAGTAGGACAGAAGATCAGTAGGAAACATTTCTGCCACAGAGGAAGGGGATCAGGTGGGAACGCATGGCTATTGAGGGGATCCATAACTCTGCCAATTCTGCAAACCTCCATGGCAGCCAGCAAGAGCAATACATAAAAAAAATTAAACCTTGTTCTAAAATGGACCCTAAAAAAACACCTCCCATCCCACATGCAGCTTTCTCAATGTAAGGAGCAAAATGCATGACCTAGTCTCAAATAATCTGAAAACCACATATAAGTAACAACAATTTCTAATTTTTTAAGGATTTGGCTCATAGTATCATTAGAACTGCAGATACTAAAGTGCCAACAGTCACAATATCAATATTATGCAAATATTTTTTCCTTTCAGAATGTATTCATCTTCCAATATTTAATATAGTGTTCAATCCCTTTACTTAATACTACTTAACTATGCTATTTTGAGCAAAATTATATAAACAAAACAAAAACCTTAAACTGAACGACTTGAATACTTCTCTGCCCTTACTTAATTGGAACTATAGACTAATGCCTACATTTCCCTCAAGCACAAACTTTATTAAAACCTAGAATTATGTGTCTTACATCATCATGTATATCAAATCACATTCCTATAGTCTAAAGTTTTCAGACAGAAGCAGCTAATTCCACAAAAAGTCACTCCCAGATAATCACCTACCCCTGATTTAAGTGCTGAGCAAACCTAATTCCTAGAGAAATCAATCACAGCTGTGAGTGACCTGCATTTCTGAAAACCAGGAAACTTAGTTAAGGCTTAAAATTAGGATGTAATTTAAAATTAACTCTCAGAAACACAAGCAGAACCACTAGCATACCAGGAAATCTCTGTTACAGGCCTAACATTACACCAGTGTTTGAGCTTTGTAGCACCTTCTCCCACAGCAGTAAAATTCAAACTTCATATATAATCAATAGGCAAGCATACTCTAAAACTTCAGCGAACAAAAATCTGGGTCACACAAAGGAAAAGAAATTAGAAAATGCCCTGATCCTGCACTTGCATAGGCTAGTAAATATACCTGAGAGGGTCAAAAAGCAGCAGAGATTATTTGTGGCCTGATACAAGTGCAGTTTAAAACTACAGATATAAATTAGGGAGAAAGCAGCAGCAAACGGATTTTTTGGGAGTGCTGGTTTCTGTCACCTCCGAGTGCCTCGGTTGATACCAGAACCAAATTAATAATATCAGGGGTTACTGGTAGCATTAGGGTTTGGTTTTCTTCTTATAGGCAGAACTTATTACAACTTGACTAGCACGTCTACCCACAGAATCCACACTTCACCTTTTTCCTTTAAAAAGGCACACACATGCCTTTTTACTAACTTTCACTAAACAAATCTAATTGCGGGCTAAAACATCCATGGACAGCCACAACTAAAGCACAGCAGTGCTACGTATTGGAACCAAGATCCTCTCTTATCTGACACTTTACAAGGCAAGAGACAGCATTAAAAGCACAGCAGCTTATCGAGACTCCCTCTCTGAAGAGCTACGGAGACACTGCGAGTTGTGTATTTCACCCCAAACACATCAACATACACCCCGAACATATCAACAAACACAGCCCTCCGCACAGCAAAAACAAAATACAGCAAAAATATCCAATCAGACATGAAACCAGATTCCCGCAATCGCAGCCAAATTTTAAAAAATAGTAATATTAATAATAAAAAAAAAGGTACCTGATATCCCTGCAACCAAAAGATCGCCTAGATACGAGAAAATCTGAAGTAAGCCCAGTTTCACACACACAGAAAAAAGCGGTGGCTGAAGCAGCCACCCACTTCTTAACTCTCGGTGTTTGTAAACGAAATTTCCTTTAAGTTTCACTGTCTGCCATCAACCCCGCTGACACAAGACTGCCCAGGGGACCTGAGTTTCACGGCTGGGCTGGGGCTTTCCCCCCTTCCTGCAGCGTACCGGAGCGGTGCGGGCAGCCCCGGCACCTGCGCTGTCCCGGCACTGCCGCCCACGGACCCGAGC
>WEIU01022956.1:94967-127626 GCA_013389925.1 Aegithalos caudatus | reverse complement strand
CATGATACAAAAACACTTTCTACAACATCTTACATTATTAACATTATTAACAGTAGAACACCCTCACTGACATGGCTGGGCATAAATGGGAAAGGAGGGAGAACTAATTATGGACTGAACATGACTTGGGTGTCTGGAATCTGTTCACACAGCGGCACCAATAAAGACATTATCCAACTTTGGTAACTAAANGTTAGTAGAGCTAAGACTTTTCTGGTATTTTTCAATAAAAATAGGAGGGCTGGGTCACTGCAATGCTGTGGAGTGACAGTGTCAGAAAGGGACCAGCAAAGCAGAACTTCCCAAATGGTCAGGATGAAATCCCATTAAAATGAAAAAAAAAAAGGGAATAAATGTTTATGAAGAAAAGACAATCACATTGGCAAGTACCAAAAACGGCACTCCTGATTTTAATAATAGCTAGAATTAACTAATAAAAAACAAAGGAGGAAATACCATTACCATAAAAGAAACCCTACCCCAAATTAGAGACTTCCACTTCACACTGAAACTTTCCTATCAATCAAAAAATAATCTATTTGGCTAATTTAAATAAGACAATAACTGTGAGAAAATAATCTTGCATTAACATGCTTCAAAGTGAAGAACTGGAAGGTATAACACAGTGTAGGGTAAAACAGATCAGATCTGCTCAAAGGCAGCAAAAAGGATCACAAAATGCTCTAAATCTTGAACTGAGCACCAGAGAATGAATCCACTTTAGAAGGATGTAGAAGAAAAACATACAGAACTACCTGAAAGACAATTTTAGTGACTGTAAGACTGACACAGAATCACAGTCCTCTCCAGAAAATTATTCAACATACTTACACTGAATTGGATTTGCAGTATCACTGCATCTGCAGGTACCTTAAGAACAGCAGATCACTTCTGGCAGCTGATCTTGTGCTGACCATGCTCTCAGGCTGTGCACAGTCACTGAACAACCAATGCACAGTGGGACACATGGCACACACAAAACATACCTAGACTGTGGTCTTTGGTATCGACTTTCAGGAAGCTTACAGGAGGATCTCTGAAATTTTTTAGTGGATCTGTACAATACCTAGAAAATGTTATGGTTTTCATTATGACACAAGATGGATCAAATCTCTTACCAACTGGCTTGAAGTTAATAGTGAATTTACTGTATTTTGGAGGTAAAACATCTTCAAGACAGCTAAATTCTGTGGTCAGGTCACGCACATGTGGGTCTGGACATTGCTGATGGTATCTGCTTCCTGGAGACATTGATAAAAAACATGCTGCTTAAGAACTGTCAGGACTGAATAAAATGTCCTGAAGTCAGAAAGTCAATAAACAAAGGTGATAAAAACCAGTGTGACCTCAGAGAATTGTATTGCTCCATAAGAGAGAAGTTTTAAATATTATTACCTCACTAAAACCATTTTAACTGTAAGCAAATGACTCAAGTGAAAAGCTTTGCTTTGCCATGGCTGGGCTCCAGCAGGGAAATCTAACGCCCTCCATGACAAGCTAAGAGTCTTTTGTAGCTATGCATTAAACATATATCTGCAGGTCAGGAAGGAACTGCTGGAAAACTGCTGTCAGCATTCCCCTTGGCTACTCAGAAACAGTTGCACAGAATAAAGCAGGCCCTGATCTTCAACTGGGCATTGTGGTCCAAGACACCTGACCTTTGGCATCCCCAAAGACAAGAAAACCAGAGACATTTTCAGCAGAGTATTCACTAAAACAGCAGTTTTGCAAGAAAATTTGGGAAATTGTGATGGCACTGGCTTCTGATAGTACTTCCTCAAGGCAGCAGAAGTCTTATGCTTCTGGTGATATGAAAAGTAGGTTGAATTAAGACAGATAAAATGAGAATCTGACAGATTTGCAGTTTCTTCCTTCAGGTATCTCACTGAAATATTTAACTGGTTAGTTTAGCAATCTAGTGCATACTATTTTAGCTTTTCCTATCTTCTGAATAAAATCTTTGGTTACTAAACATTTTAACAAAACTGATTTTAATAGATTTTTTTTAAGAATTCAATTCTGATCTGTTCTGCCACATTTTTCTGTGTCTGCTACTGTGACGGTATCCTTTGGCGTGACCATCCGTTTGAATTTTGGCTCTGTCCAAAATTCACTATGACATTTCTTCAACATACAGAGCTCTGTCACAATCTTTGTCTAGGGCTGTTCACACAAAAGGCTCTCCACAGAATAACATACAAAACGCATAAAGGTATTTGTCTTTTGAAGCAAATTACTACACATTGTTCATAATTTAAAGGATTGTCACTGAGCCAGATTTCTGGTTTTATTCCTTTATTCCTGGGGGGAGAAAAACCCTCTTCTGACTAAACCTTAGTTTCAAAATCACATTTAGACACCCAATTACTGAATTAAGTTTATTCCATAGTTTGACATCAGTATCATAATCCAGTTACCTACCCCATGCTGCTTTAACTTGTGATAGTGAACATTTTCTGTTCAAGATATTGTGCCACAGCTACTGGACAGCCATAACTGATAGGATTATGTAAAAACAGCAGCTTATCATGAATGTCCTAACGTTTTCTGATGTTAAATACTCACTTGAGAATGATGCAACTGCAAATATTGCCAGTGGTTTTGTTTGCCAAGGTTATATTTTGCCTTAAGTGATGCAAAAGAACACAGGCTCTATTCCTGAAATAGCTGGTCTATAAATATGATACCTTTAGATACCCAGCTGAGCCAATGATTCTTTTGCCTTCAGACTTAAATGCTAGATTATCCCATTTGTGAGGAAAAGAAAAAAAAGAGCATTTTAGATATTTCACCTTACATTCTTATAGCATAAGAGGAATTGAATTTTCCCTTTCCTCTTCACTCAAACTGAGCGAGAAAACTGCTGACAGGCTCCTTTCTTTTTGATCTGTGCCTTATAGCTTGCCATCTCCTGCCATGCCAAACTGCACCCCTCTGGACAGTTTGCAATTATATTCTGGTAATAATCTTTCCTCTTTGGCTCTCCTGGCTTCTCATCCTCAATGAATTTTTAAGTCCATGTTTCCTTTCCCTTAATGCATTCCAAATATTCTGCACACCACAGTGTAGATTCATAGGCATCTGCAAATGCTTAAAACACAGGTCTTTAAAAGCAAAACAACCCTAATTTTTGGAGGGATTTGGGGTAATATTGGCCAAGACATTATACAGTAGAAATAACCTAAAGAAAGAATTCTATGTTTTCTAATGAGCAAAACTTAAGTCATACAGCCAAGTCAATGATGACCACAGAGAAAGCAAGAATTTTTGAGGTGCTATTTTGGGAAGCAGGGATGTAAAGAGAACAAAAACAGAAGAGAAAGAAAACCATAATGCTGGAAAATCTGAAATCGTCAGATCAAAACAGTTTTACAAATAGGAAGAAGTGATTTCATCCTCAGGTACTGTTCGATCTCTACCCTAGATCTCAAAGTGCAGGAAAACAGCAAACAGCTGTTCTCACAGGACAGAGCGAAAGGGAAATGAGTAATAACAAATGCTGCTGCTTAGCTACCCAGAGATGTTTGCCCCAGATAGCAAAAGCAGGAGTGCCCAGACTGATACTCTGCAGCTGTTGATAAAGCTTGGCTCTGTCATGAACCAGTGGACTTGTTTCAGGCAGTTGTTTGATGCAATGGCCTCTCTTAGCTGGTGTTACAGATCCTTTCCTTTGCTACATCCCACAGCCCACTTGTACCTTACACCACTACAGTTTTCATATACTGTTTTGCAAATAAGTGGCATTTTTCAGGTTGCTGAAAAAAATTGTCATATTCTACAATAAGGCTCTTAGAAAAAAAGCCACCTCTTCAAATAATTCCACTCTGAATACAATTTAGAGGCTTGGATGTCGGTATTGTAATAAATTCATGAACACAATATGTCTACTCAATCTATATTAAATCTGTGGGTTTCTGTCGTATTATGGTTTTTAATCACATTTTTACAATGACAGTCAAAATACCATCTCCATCCATTTATCTTCTTAATAATCAGCAGTGCTCTTTTGTCTGCTGAAAGATCTTTGGCTTTGCCCACACAAGCCATAAAAGGAGAAAACATGATGCAACATGCTATAAGCTCCTGATAGTTTCCATCTACCCGCTGAGCACATTGTTTGTACCTGCTGAAACTGCTCCAGCCCTGGACAAAATGAAATCATTAAGTATACTAACTTTCATTAATACAAGAAAAAATTAAAAATTCAAGATATTCCACTATGTATTCTAAAACATTCAGAGATCACAGATCAAACTTTGAAGGCACTGGAAAACAGCAGCTTTGCCTTCAGTTAGTCTAACAGTAATTACTCACTACCTTTGAAATTAAGTTGTTTCAAACTGTGTGTAAAGCACACAATCTTCAACCGGGAGGAAGTGTGTATTTTTTTCATTTAATATAGTAAGCAATAATACTTCCAGCAGTTTTTAGTTGGTGGTATTTGAACTGTGATCTTTGATTTTGTCCTAGAATTCTTCACATACCTTCTAAAGCCCCAGAAGCCTTGGGTGAGCACATCACACTCTTTTCTTTCCAATTAAAGTCCCTCCTCTTCAAACACCTTTCCATCTTTCTCTAGTTTAACACTGAGCTTGTTTCCCACAAACCATTATCCACAGAAATTTGTCTTCAGTTACAAAACTTCATTCATCTCTCTTCAAACATTTTTAGACTTTTAGGTACAGAATTGCAGAAGGTGCAAAAGGTGTTCGTTTGTCAGTGATTTTGCTCATCTTAAACCTAATCGCCTCTGTGTGCAATTCTGTCCAAACCTAGACATATACTCATAAGTTAACTAGTCATATTTCACATCACACAGTTAAGCATAAAGTTTTAACTAATATATAAATGTCTGAAGTACAGATCAGGTATGCAAAGCTGTTCACTGGGCCTGCACTGTAGACACCTAAGGTTAAGCAAGATTAATTTTACTGCCTCCACCACATTCTTGGCCCAGTCACTGGCAAGGTACTGCAGATACTTCCATATAACATAACATTTTACCTGACTAAAGGTTACCAATTAAACACAACACCATGGCAAGGATCAACGATTAGCAAAAACCAAGTGCACGGACTCAGCAATCCGAAAAACATGGAAGGGGAACGATACAGATGAGTGCTCCTAATGCAAAATCACTAAACAAGTGTAGGAAACTCCCTAGAAAACTCCGCAGACTGAGGAATTATCTAAAGGTTGTAAGACTTGACCAATTACACTGCACTGCTGCAGTCCATCCCGTATTATTACTGCACCCTATTTCTAGCTGGTCTTGTGTGCACGTACCTGCCAAGGCTAGCAAACCTCAAGTGGGACTAGCCCACAAGCAGGACAACAGGATGATCCACTGGAGCAGGACCAGACGTGTGAGGCACTTGAAGATCCAGGGGCCTGCAAAGGGGAAACGTGGGCTGGGTGCCAGTCCCTGCCTGGTGTCTCACAACCAGCTGCCAGAGCCCCAGTGCAGCCACGTGCACATCCACAGGTGAGGCTCAGCCTGGCCAGCTGGAGAAGGAAGAGGGTGGAGCAGCAATACCCAGCACAGTCTGTTTACACAGGTGCCAATACAGGCAACTGCACTCTGCCCCTGTGGATTTGTGGCTGACAGTGTTTATAGTTTGTATTGTGTGTAGATGTGCACACAGGTATTGTTTTATATTGTTACAAGCTTGATGATACAGGAATCACAACAGCCTGGGATCCTTTAGCTTGGGAGGGGGAAAAAAAAAAGCCCTCATCCCAAAAGCCAGGGGATTCTGCTACCATGAACAATGCAAAGAAGTGTCACACAGACACTGGCCAAAAACATTCCTGTCAAAATTTTCAGTTGTCTAAAAGGTTTATACATTTCCACATACCTGCGTGGTCATTTAGTTTGTTTTAGGTATCTGTAATATATAGAGAGGAAAAGAAATTATTCAAAAGTCTGTTCCATTACGTAGTCTAGCTACGATAAAATAGAAATCAAACACTGATGACTTCATAGCTGCTGTGTCATTTAACAGCTAAATTCACCAAGGCTATGAATACTGTTTTAAGTATTTATGTAATAAAGAAATTATTTTTCTTTCAAACTACTCCATAAGTACCTTCCCAAAGAAAGAACATATATAGAAGTTTGTGGGTTTTATCAGCAGGTCTGTAGGCAATGCATTGCTTTAGAAAATAATCTGTCATCTTCCTTTTTTATTTAATCAACCACACCAAATTTTTGAAGGGAAACACTACCAGTTTCCTTAGACATTCAGTAATTTATGTTATACTAAAGATTTTATTCTGAATACACTTGGCTGCACATACACGCAGATGCATGTACCCAATAGTTTTTTTACATACGATCATTTTGATAAATCTAGATAACTCCATTAAGGTGATTCAGATGAGGTCTGATTACACCTCTCAAATCACTGAGGAGAAAAAATAATAAAAATCCCTGCCAAATAAAAAATGCTTAAGGCTCCAGCTCCCTTATTTTAATTTTGAAACCATTTCAGCAATGGCCTGTAACAGACTTACATGAGCACTTCTTGCAAGCACAGCTATCACCTGGCAACTACTACATTTAAATAAATGTTTTTGAGTATTTTGGCATTATGTACTTTATGTGGATGACCACAAAAAGCATCAGAGACAAACTGTAAAGGTTTCCAAAAGGGATAAATCAACAGCATCTAGCCCAACAGTGTACAAATCCATGGCCAGGGATCCTCTGAATGGACAGACTGCAACCTCCACCTGTGAAATTCCAAATGACTGATTTCCAACCAGAAATCCCCAGCTCAGACCGACATTGATTTTACAACTAGCATGTTTCTAGAAGTCACAGCAAGACTTGACTTTGGAGAATAGACATTTTCCTGGAATGCTAAGAGGGGCCCACTTGATGCCAAGACCAATCTCTGTGTAAAACTATATCCAAAAATTTTGGAAAACGAATTCACAACAGAATCCACAGACTCTGAGTACGCTCCTAACATAGAAATTCCTTTTTTCAGCATAGTTTCAATCTTTCCAGCAATTTTTAGCCACACCTGATCCTGTGAGTTGCACCACTCGGGTCCTCTCTGAAAGCAACAGCTCACAAAGATCTTAGAACCCAAGGAGATCCTTTGGACATGGTTCATGCTCCATGCCAAGACCACACCATAACCAACTTCAGAACTGAAAGCTCTCGATACATGCAGAGTCCTGCACCAAAGCTAATAAATTCCAAGCAGCAGGGCTCATTCACATCAGAGGTTACCGTGACTCAACAAATAAATAATCAACAACTTCAGCTCATACAAGACTGACAAGGCTGGAAATTTTTAATCACGTTTCAGATTAGTCTGGTTTTGCAAATCGTGCAAGACTTGACTACAGCTGTGTCACAAGCCATATTTTGGACTGCATATTCTCCCTCAAATTTTTCAGTATTTCAGGAAGAAAATAAACTATTTGGAACAGAGTGCACCGTATTAGTACAACAGGCACACAGCCAGCATCAGCCTATTTCCTGATCTGTTCCACTTCTCATCATCCTACTTACAGCACTTCAGATCTGCTTCCCTTCCTGCATCACCCCATAAAGGTAAGCGAGCCAGAGAGTTAAAGATACATGACGGCCTCTTATCACCAAAGAACCATAATTTTGCCCAAACAGTACTGCAAGACACAAGTTAAAGAGTAAGAACCAGAAATGCATATTGGATTAGTGTCAGCAGATGCATTAAACACGATACTATATGAAGGCAAGTGCTCAAAGTGCTCAATTTCCAGATTAAAAAAAAAAAAAAAAATTAAGTTTACTCTAATGGAGTTCATTTTTTTTTTTTGTTCATAAGCTCAGGGCAAGGGGAGTGTCATTAGAGACAGCAGTGTTAAGACTTTAAAACATCTTTTTGTACAGATGATGTTAAGCAACATTACAGTTATTACATATCTTGCATCTCTCTTCAATCTGGACAGCCTAGTTTAATCCCAGCATAGTTTTCTGATCACCGTGGTAGCTTCAGTAATAGGCTGTTTATCCCACTGGATGAGAAGCAGGGTGTTACCCAGGCAAACTGTGAAGGAACTTTGGGCTACAGGTACTTTGTGAAGTGTGAAATAGAAAGCTTAAAATAAATCTCATCCAAAGGAGTTTCTGTGGTTTATAAAATTTATGTCATTTTTCATCCAGATTTTACAAGTTTTAAAGAGAAAAAATTATTCAACTAAGTAATTATCAATATTAGCAACTTAACTGTGAAGTTTAGTCAAGTTATATAACAACAGTTTAGAATACAGAGCAAAATTATAAATATGTTTACAGATATCTGAAAATCCTGTTGAATTTCTTTTTGGATTAAAAAGATAATATATTGTACTGTAAGAAGTACAATGCAGACACTTGGAATAATCAGTTGGAATAATCAAAATCTAGTCCATTGCTTAAGGTCACTTTATTAAATTCATTTAAAATTTTTTTTTTTAAAGACAGCATAAGGACAATAAATTTTGTAACTCTGTATGGAGCAGGATTTTTTTTGCTTTGACAAATATTAACATATTTCATCCTTTTTTTGTACCAAGGAATAGAATTGGAATTACAGATATTCTCCACCAAGTTATCTGCTTGTATCAAAAGGGTCAAATTCCACTCCAATATGCAGTGTTGGGCCAAGAACATCAGAAAAATGACTAAGAAAGATTACAGGGGAAATTCTCATAACTACTCAAAGCAGATGATGACTTGAAAATTCAGAGGATGAACAAGCTAAGAAGAAAAGTCGTATTTCTGGAACCATATGCTGTCTTACCAAAGTCCATCAAATTTTGTACAGTGTATTCCTTTAATAGTGACATTTTTCATTCATTGTGACATTTTGTACATGTGGAAACAATTATTTCACTACTGCCACAATATGCTTCTTCCTCTCTGGCACAAATGGCACAGATCCCGGCTTGCTGTGCTTACGACGATTCATTTCCCTAGAAACAAAACAGAAAAATGAAACTCAGTAATCAGCACAAACTTTTAAGAAAGTTTTTAAGCCTTCCTCCTAAAGCTACTAGTGGAGTTATCTCACAAAGAAAACCAAAAAAGAATTGCTCTGTTTCTAATAACCAAAAGCCACATCCTCCTTTGGGAAGAAGGACCATCCCTTTTGAAAGTAACTTTAAAGCTGGCTAATTTAGAAAGGTTTCAAATGAGCCTTTCCTTGGGAGCTCACCTTGGTTTTCATGACAACAGGAACAGCTGCTCAAGTTTGTGGAGTTTTTTAGCTAATAAAATCACTAAGACCCACCACCCTACTGTTAATTCAATAGCTACGCAAACTATGCCACGTCCTACTCCTAGAAATTCCAATATGACAATGATCCAGGTGGCATAAAACATTCCTCCTGGAATCTGGCCTTATCAAAAACACCAAAACCACAAACCCACAAAAAAACCAAACGAAAACCAAAAAACATTCCACACATTCCAGAACAGCCCATCCAGTTTCCACTGCAATGGGAATCATGTCATGCCTAACTAAGCATTGTGGCTCTTTCCAAGATGGTATCTGTGGCCACGTCTTTCTTCACTGTACTTCTGGGAAGCAGCCAGTCCTCACTGACACTGGCACTCATCTGCATTTTCCCTACAATCAATCCAGCAGTTCATGATCACTCACTCAGATGTTCAGAGGAGCTCTATCACTCCCATACCCCGCTGCCAGAGCAGCACTGCAGTGATGCATTTTGCTAAGAGGAAGAAAAGGAGAAGCCAGAAGAGAAGAAGAAGACGTACTTCCTCCGCCGAGCCTCTCTCATGATCCGCTGCTCCTTGATTTGGCAGTAAATACTCTTGGGCAGGTGTCGGTGCTGAGCTATGCGCCGGATCTGTGGGTGAAACTGGAACTTCTCCTTCAGTTTCTGATTGTAATTCATAGCTGCCTTCTCTCGGGGTGCAAGCTACAGGGAAAATAACACAGACAAGCACATTATAAAAGAACAGCGATTTAACTGCCAATCTCCTCTACAAAACAAAATTTTAACTTTTCATTCAAATGGCTTCCTTCTAGAAAATTCCTCCAGAATAAGGGCAGGTAAGTATTAAAAAACCTAAAATTCCAACAGTATCCCAATGCTCAAACACAAAGCGTAATCATTTTAAAGCTGAGTGAAGTAATCAAATTTAATTCCCGAGAACCAGATTTTAATGTGCTGTAGAGTGACAAATGAGAACATAAATAGCTGACAGCAAACACATTTTGATTTGTCTTTCCTAACCTCTGAAGATGATCAGCTTTCCCTGTAAAATAAAGATTTTTAGGCATTTTAATCACTAGCCAGTGTAATTATAAAGGCTATAGAGGAACCGTCTTCATGAACAGCCTGGCACACAGCTCTTCTGGTGGGCCAAATCTTACCCAGCACCCTGATCCCTTGGGAAGCACAAAGCACAGATCAGATTTCAAGTATTAGCTTGATAATATGGCACACAGGGAGTTCCAACTTTCATCAAGCAGCTCAAAAAGTCCTAATATCACATACACATGAAATGCAGGTGAGCTGGTATTGCCACAAAAGACTAATTTTAAATTCATGATTAAAATTCTGTCGGAGCCACCATTAACAATGCTGAAAGTAAGAAACACCATCTCCTGACAGCCAAACTACACAAGACTCTTTTTTTTTTCAATTAGGCTTTTTTCCTTTGGTCCTAATGTTTATTTATCAAAAGGAAAAAAATTGTGTTTCCTGTGGTTTTGTTTAGAGCATGTACTGCTCCATGAGGAATAACAATCTCTAAGTATTTTGGATTTGCTTGGATCTTTGGGAATTTCAGCTGCATTTCAGTCTAGTGAGTTTTCATATAAACATAAAATCTGTTAATATTAAATATGGGATGATGATAACCCCATCCTCTTTTTCCTACTCTCCTGCCCAAACTCTGAAACTCCAATATTCCAGATGTCTTAAAAACCCTTCATATTTTCAATTAAACCATGGCACCAGTCTTCTTTTGCCATCCCACATTTATGTCATGTTACTATCTCCACCTAAAATATTAAGTAAAAAGTAAAAAGTAAAACAATAGTTCAGGCAACTTCTATTTATTCAGCTTTGCAAATGACTCAGTATCACTAACTTCTCACTTTCAAGAAAAGACAGAAACGGATGGTAACAAAAAAAGCAGTAACAAAACCAACAACACACAGTTGGAAATTCCACTTATAGTATAATGAGACACGTTCCCCCCACCTTGAAATCAGAAATTGGCTATTTATTCTCCACTCTGGAGATCACTTTTGTGTGTGACTTCTGGTAGAATTTTTCATGAATTCTAAATAAATAAATATAACACTCAGATGATTTTGGTCCAGAATACAATCAATGATCTGAAATCAAGTATTGATAAAAATTACCACAAAGGAGCTTCTGATTTGGGACAATAAAGAAATGAGGTACCAGATACACAGTTGTTCATGGCTCAAAAAAATTCAGACGTCAGAGATACATGATGCTCTGAACCTGTTTCTCCACATACTCTTGCTCATAAAATCCAAATCCTTCTGCTTCACTTACATTCATTGTAGCCTCTGAAATTGAAATTGAGTAAATTTTACAGCCTTAGCCCACTAAAGCTACCCTCCCCCTTTTACTGAAATTCCTTCTTGTGAGCCAGCCTGTGAATAGCTGGTTCACTCTCAGTAAATCCCAGGTGTTCCCACTTTGCAGAAAACTGCCAACATAATCCAAATTAAAGAGCTTTATTTTAATTAAATGCAATGATTTTCTTTTAATTTTAGAAGAGTAAATTGCTGCCGATTTAGTCTAACCTTGATGATCCTACAGACAAGAAGTGAATCTGTAAATTAAAGATACATCTAGGACATCTTATTTAAAAAATTAATATAGATTAAGAGGTGGTGGAGCCCGACTCCATTTTTATGGGCAATGTGGTACAGAGAAAGGCAGACAGCTGGTGACTTTCTACCCAGCTACCAGCAGCCAGTACACCTGGCTGTGCTAAGTACACTCTTACCTACAAGATCATAAAATAAACTTTTGCAGTAATGACAAGTTTCCTTTATGAGAGAGAGCAGACAGCTAAGAAAGCCCACTGCAGTAATGCACTGAATTCCAACTCTCTCTGCAAGTCCCTTAACAAAGGTCGGTGTGAACAGCTCAAGAGAACAGTGTTACTTCCCATTCTGTTTTGGGCTGGAGAAGATGCACAGCATGATTTGCAGGATTAGAGATTTCACTGATAGGGACTAGAACATTTTCCAATTTAATATATATAATAAATTAGGATGTGACATCATGAGGGGAAGACACGCTTAAAGGTGACAAATGACTGTTTTTTCATATGCTCAAATAATGAATATGCAATTTCTTTCCTACATGAGGAAAATGAAGATTATGTGACAGAAATATAGCTGATTTGTGTCACTACCACAGGAGGACTTCAGAACAAATACTTCGGGTGAAAAAAGGCAAAAAAAACCTCCTTAAATGCAATCAAGTTGTTAGCAATAGGAAAATGCCTCCTTGAGTAAACGGCCCATGCCTCTTCTCCTCGCTCCTGATGACACAGACTGATTATTTTTCCATGTAAGCAGAAGGAAAGTAAGCATTTTTGCAGAGCCCTGATTAGAAGCTAAAACCACCCTTTAAAAAACTCTCCTCTTCAAGAGGGCTGTATTTAAAACTCCACACTATAAAGACTTCTGTAATTCAGCGTGAGAATACGAAATGAATGTTTATCTGTCCTCTTCAGGTTGCCCTTCTAGGTTAGGGCAGGCAAGAGCACAGATGCAATATATTTTTAGAATCCAGATACATCCCAGCAGTTTTCTACATCATAGTTTGTCTTTATTTATTTTTCTATTGCTCTGCTGAAAACACCTTTCTAAATTTATTGCTACGAAGTTCATTATTCATTTTTTCCTGGACCAAAAATTTTGATCTCTTTAAATCTAAATGGACAAAAGCAAAAAAACCCAAAAAGTTAACGTAAGGCAATGTAGATGTAAAGAGCATAAAATCATAGCTACAGGGCTGAAAAGTTACAGGTGCACTGAAACACAAGCTGAAAATCAGTAAGAGAAGAATGCCACAACCCACAGTATCTAGTACAGCTTGTTACCAGCATTATCTCAGAAAATGGAACCACATACTAGAAACAGACTGAAAGGATAAACAATTGTTTAAGACAGTTTTGACATGCTCCTGCTAATGCGCTTTGCTAGATCAAAACCAAGATTTCTAACGGCACTTTCTCCTATCTCTCGCAGCCCATACTCAAAATCTTGTATTTCTGCATTTTTTAAGAAAGCAGTAAACCTATGCTCCACTACTGTTCACTCATTTATTAGTATTTTCATTAAAATTCTAAGCATCCTAACCCAGGGCTCTGTTCTTATTCATAAAAGTAACAGAGACAAGGTCTTGCAGCTGTTACTCACAGAAGTAATGTTACTAAGAATTCACACTCTAAGAAGTGCAGGTATAGTTTCTTTTTTAATGTAGCAGTAGACTGAAGAGTGATACAGCTTTTACAAGTTTTACCGATGGTTCATAAATTTCAGTACAATTCAGAAAAGCCTAGTCTAGCCCTTTCTTTCTATCAATTATATTAATTGCACACTATTCAATGAGATCTACTCTATTACTCTATTTCTTTTTCAGCCTTTCCACTCAGACCAGGCTCTATTTCCCTCCTCAAAAGTCAAATCATTTACTCATCATAAATCCCAAACTTCTTCAAAAGCACAGGTAAGAAAGCATCAAAAATACTTAGCAAGCCATATTTTATATATTTGAACAGTCTAGAGTTTCTCAAGCCTTAACTGAGTCTTTTGCTTCTGGGCATGCCGAGATAGATGTTCCCTGCTTTAAAAATGACACCTGTTACATCCTATTTAATAATACATATTTATCAATTATGAACATTTATTAAAAGCTATATGTAGAAAATTATTTTGAAGCAACTTCTGCAGTAGCTCCAACAGATATTTGGGTTTTGCTACCCCTATGAAAAACCTGTGCAGACTTAATTGTCAGTGGAGTAGAGACACAAGATGCCTCTGGCTCCTCCAGAGACTTTTCTTCTTTCTTTCATGTTTCACTGATTTTGAATAATGAGTGCAGAGCCAAATACATTAAAACCCCAAAGAAACATGCATGTCAGAACTGATGACTGGGTAGCTACGGTTGAGAAAGAACAACTTTCCAACTGGATAAATGTTCACCAGCCACAACATGAGTACTATATATTCACTATAACTTCCTTTGAACTCAGCAAGGCAAAAAAAAAAAACAACTAAGTACTCACCAAAGGAAAAAAATAAAAGTTTGATTACTATTTTTATTTCTCTTTCAGGATGTTGATTTCTATCCACTCCCAGCAAAAAAAATCCATCTTAAAATACAATGTATTGCAAGATTTTAGCATTATATCAGAAATACAGTGACCTTTGAATGAGTCATTCAATCAAATCTTCTCAGCAAAGAAAAACAGCAGACCAAGCAACTAAGCATTTAAGACGTATTTTGACACTTCTGACAGAATTACTGAATGTTCAGCTTTGAATATTCAAAACATTCAAAAAATAGCCGCAGACTGTGGAAGAACTGGACATTTATAAAATAAGCAAGCATATGTCTGTGAAGATAAGAACACCAATACTCTAAAAAAGAAGCAGATACTAAAGAAAACCAATGGAACTTGCTAAATAGCCATTACCAGTTGCATTGTTACAAATCCCAGGAACTACCAGGCTGCATCAAACGGGAATTCGCACAGTTGCCTGATTCCAAGCAACACTCCCAAGATATATCCAACAGCATGATAAGCCATGAGGACTCCTAAGTCCTATTAGCTACAATTGCTCTCTAAACATCTGAAAAATAAAACTTCATAGTGCTTCTAAAAGAATTTCAAACAACTATAGCCACTTCAGACAGCTTCAAATTCTGACTTGCTAAATTCATGGCTTCAACAACACCATGTTTGGAGACATTCCCACATAAGGTACAGGGATGTGAAACATTCTCTTCTCATGATAATGTAATTCTTCACAAGTTCATCTCTGTTCTGTGAAGTGAGCGCAATTTTTCTACATAAGACACTATGTTCCTTTTAAGTTCTTCCTGTATTTTTAAATAGTTTTGCTTTCTTAAGATGACTTGATGTTATGAGGTGTTGTTTCGAAGATAGGATGATGAATTATGGGAGGATTTTCACTTCTGACGGAAAAAAAAACCCAAACCCAACCAAAAAAAAAATCCACCCAAGAATAACTCAAAAAACCAGGGGAAAAAAATCAAATAATAAACCACATGTCATTTGACCTGTGTCATAGATAGTTATTGATTTGGTTCTCTTGGGAGCCAACAGCGTAAGTGCTGTGACAGAAATTCACACCCTAACACATGTTACAAAAGCTCCACTGGAACAATCTCACAGGAGCAGAACCACATTGCAGGCACAGCCTCCAAGGGGCACATCAAGCAACAACACTGTGCTCACAATGAAAAACAACAAAGGCTGTTTTGTGCCTTTTTTTAGGCCCATCCATAGCCAGTTTTCACTGACGCAAATACTACAGAAAACAAGGGAATGTAATTTACCAGTCTACATTATGAACACTTAAACAATAGCTAAATTGTCCTTCTGGTATGCAATATTTCTGCAATGCAGGAATAGCTGTGTTTGCCTCTTACTTCCCAGAGTCAATTATGCTTACTCTTTCATAAGAAAAGGAGCCAATGCCATCTAGTAGTCAATACAGTGAACGTTTTGTTCACATCTGAAACTATTAGGAACCCTTGTACATGAAAATGGTATTTGTGAAATTCTTTTTACCCACTTGTCCTTCACACAAAGGGCTCAGAGTAAAGACGCACGTCAAAAATACCAGACAATTCTGTTCCAGAACAGCATCTTAGAAACATCATGATCTCTCGCTAAAAATATAGTGAGTAAATGGAGGAAGTTTCAGTTACTATCATAGAACGAGGTGAAAAGGGTGCTGCCACAAGCATATGGATATAGCAGAAGGAAAACAGATACTACTTCTACCCAACACTGCACTATCTAAACAAATTCAACATTAACATTAAAACCAAAGCACCACATGGGAAAATCCCAATAATCAGTGCAGAAGAGCAGGGGGAAAAAAAAAGAAAAAAAAAAAGAAAGAAAAAAAAAAAATAGGTATGCTTACAAACTCAATCTATACAGTTGTTTGTAATCACAATTACTGCAGAGACCACAAAGCTGTGGGGTTTTTTTAAATCTACTGGTTTATAGCAAAACTGAGAATACTAATGGGACTTCCTAATGCCTATGGTGGGCCATGGCTAAAGATACATATGCTAAGTGTACTACTCCACATCCAGTGCTTCAGAGTACACAGCAGTCCATGAACCATCCTGTTTCCAGTGTAGCCCTAAGTACTCCTCCACTCCCTCCACCTGCCACCTCTCCCAGCTCTGCTTCACTTCCCTCCTACAGATACTTCAAGCTGATGGAGCTTCAGGTAATCACAAGGAGTCCTAGACATTAGTATGCAACAGATTCAGCATTTCAGCTGTACCACATTCTTCCCTGAATCACAGCTTCCCTTTCCTCTCCCCACAACCTTTCACAAGATCAAGCAAAAATTCCCCCAGACGTTATCTGACAGCTCTGCCGATGGGCTCAGAAAAGGCAATGTAAGCACCTCCAAAATAACATAACGACATAAAGCTACATAAAGGGATTGCTCCCAGCACAAGAAGTGCCAAATTCACTCTCCAAAGTCACTCCATACTTTGACACAACTGTGCAGATGAATCTATGCAATTGGTAACTGAAAGGGGACATTTGGGCTTTGTCTGTAAATCAACATTTCAATAAGTATAACTGAAAAGACTCATCTAATGAGGCTGGTGACTGGTCACACTAGGAACACCTTGACCAAACAGACTTACCTTGAATTAAGTGGACTTCAGGAATCGCCCTAGTTTGCCCACTTTGCCTCTGAGAGTTATAGAGCATAATGACAATGCAAATGTCTACTTTACAGTACATATGCTTATCACAGCATGACTTTTTTTAATACTTTTTTTAAAACAAGTGAACTTGCATGAATGAACACGAACTAAACACATGCCAGTCAAAATCTTTAAAAGTAGTAACTCTAAACCTCAATAGAATTACTTAAGTATGGCTGAACAGAATTTATTACTTTTTTTCCCAGTGGTAAAGGATGAATTCTAACCGTTAGCACACAGGTAAAAAAATTAAAATCCAGTTTAGATAGAACTGATTATTACCATTAACATTAAACAAGACCAAAGAAAGTCATCTTGTGTAGCAATAATGTGGCATGTCATTTTCTTATTATTATTATAAGCTGCACTACATGCAAGGAGCTATACTGCACACGACAATCTGCAAATTAAACACAAATGTCAAACTGTAATTTTACAGCTTCCCTTCATAAACAGGAATTTAAAAGCTGAAGAGGCTAACTGGTTGCAATAATAACAAAAAACCCCAAATATCTTGCAATACCAAAAAGCAAAATGCAGCTCTTACCACTCCCAGTTTTTCAGAAGCATTAGCTTTCCACAGACGAATATTCATCTCATCTGAGCCACACAGAATGTATTTGTTATCTGAAGTCCATTTTACAGTGATGACATGCTGCATTCGTTTGGTATGATAAACCTCCCTAGAGCAAAGAGAAACATTTTTAAGTGATCTATCATCATTTTCTCACCATTACCTTTCAAATAGCAGAAAGCATGCTGTTTGGAAATTTTTTTTTACATTTTATTGTTGTTGTTTTAAAAAAAAAATCTGACTTTTTTAAACACTGTGCTGATCTTACCTTTCTACAGCTAGAGATACAAACAAACTGTGATAGACTGATTAAGGACCACCTAAGATAAGATGCTTTTTAAATAAGTGCTTTCACAGAAATTATAGTAAAGTGTTAAATAGTAGCTCTTTTTGCAAAACATGCTAAGGATGTATAGTATGAAATCCATACTGTTCCTGAAATAATTTTGATTAATATGCTTTTACATTGAGAGTATTAGGGAATGGGAATGCAGAAAAATAGGTGCCAAAGAATCTGACACTAAACAGCAAAGAAACACCTCCCAGCTGTCCATTTATGATATGGCAATGGATAGATATTCTAGTATTCATTGTGATTTCCCTCCTTTACCCAAAAATGGACTCCATTTTGTTTTTAATTTCTGCTGATCAGACTCCTGCCCAACAAGTGCTGTTGAAAAATGTTTCTGCATGCTACATTTAAACCAATATTTAAGTTAAACACTTGACTACTTTTCATTAAGTATGTATTAAAAAACCCTATTCTTTTATTTCTGCTATAAAAATAAAGGACTAAATACACTTTCTTGGGAAGTCTAGCTATTTACTGGCATTCTGAAAAGAAGGAAAATGTAAGGCCTATTTATTGTCTACCAATAGCCACTTATTTGATGCATCAGTCATGCACTACAGCTTATTCTCTTTCTTCCAATCAGTTATTTTTGCAAGGAAAACCCAAGTAATAATGTAAAAAGAAACACGAGAACAACATCAATTCAAGCGCTGTGGAGAAACTGCACTGGGTTTGAGCTGAAGTGGTTGTAAGAAAAAGAAATCAATATACCAGAATAAATAAGCTTTAATAAGCTTAATCACCCCTTTTAATTCACCAGCCAGCAATACTCTACAAGAACAACTATGTGGAAGACTGAGCACAACGACCATCAGAAAACAATACTCACATCAGCTTTTCACTGTTCAGTGGCATGTGTGCACATTTGCACTTTCACAAGAATTTTTATGTTTATTTTCCTCCTACTAAGTGACTCAGTAACAAAGCTTTTCTTCACCCCCCTTTGGGGAACTAAGCCGTTTTCCTTTCCATACTTCGAATTTGCAGCTTCTGCCTATCCTGTGGCTGTCAGCACAAGGTATTAAATAACATTTTTCAGGGACAGGAGAAACAGAAAACATGGCCAAATAACCTGGATCTATCATTTAAAAGTTTGCATGGAAATACAGTTCTGTTTACTAAGCATTTCCTAAATTTAATCAATGTCATAATAAATCTTATTTTTTAGGGCTAAACAATTTCATTATTTAAATTTTCATTTTAAAACAAAATAGAAAGCAATTGAAATTAGGAGGTTTTCAGATTGGCAGGACACCAGAAGTAAAAACTAGAATAGCATTAGGATCCTTATTTACAGATATTTCTAACTGCCCTCTCAGTTTTCCAAGTAGGATCAGATCTTCTATTTAGAGACTTTTCTCCATTCCACAAGATTAATATGAATTGTGCAATTCTAAACAAGCCCAGCTTCTAAAAAATTTTAAGTGCACCAGAACACTCCAATGTGCCCACATGAGGCAAAATTTTTCATTTGTAAGGCTTCTCCTCACTAGATTTATGGCTACAACACAAAAAGTGGGGACAAAGAGAAAAACCCCTTCCACAGGCCTTGGCAACAATCTGCTAAAATGTGGAATAAAGCCTTTTACTGTTGCATTATGAGGTCTGCAAACTTCTCCTCAGTGATGTCTTCACTTTGCATATCACTACTTCTGTGAACACTATTAAGTCATACAAAGAAGCTGCTAACCATATCATTTAATAATGCAAGTTAGAAAAATACAAAAACAAATCTACAATGAAATTGCACTACCTAATTACATTTAAAGTATTATTGCAAGACAAAAAAATGTGAAAACTATCTGTAGATCAGATATAGAAGGAATATAAATAGCCCTTCCCACTCTAATGCAGCACAGGAGAACAAACAGTTACACAGTTTATGTAATGCACAATTTCATCAATCAATAATAAAAATATACTACTTCACCAACCAGTACTTCAACATTTTCACCTTCAAATCACCTAGAACTTGACTTTGTAACAACCTTCTGGGGGGACAAGGCTGGAGACAGGAAGTCAAGCAGACGTAAAATAAAGTTAAGAATAAAGAAAAAGAAGGAAGAACTGACAAGAAAGAATAATGAAGGTAGGTTTATGAAGATCAAATGATACCAGAAACATCAGATAACTTGCTTCAGTTTTCATCAAACTGAAAGAAAAACATAAAATAACGGAGACAGTAGATTCAATCTGAACTGCAGCAAAATATTTAATATACTGACTTATGAAACCTTACATGAAAAAAAAAATCCACTTTGAATTGTATTCAAAGCACTGTATTACAGATCAAAACCAGGTTAATAAAATATGAACAAAAGGTAGTAAGTGCATTCAAACACATAAGAAAAGAGTCCCAAACTGATCCTCAAGAATTCATACAGCAATCTATTTTACATAATGTCTTTAGCAATCATCCACATAGGATGAAAATCCCTAGGAAATCAAACGCTACAATGCTGTAATACACTGCAAACTTAAGTGGTGACAGAAACAGTACAAAGCAACCCAAAAACATTAAAGAAACATAGCCAGGGAAATCAAACAAGATTCACCATGGTAAAATACATATGACACAAGCACGATAACCCACTCTAATTTTAATTCCGTATTGTGGAAGTACTGCTACTTGTTAAGTAGTTCTACCCTTGATCCATACTCCACAATTAAGTCAACTACACAGCCTGTCAGCCTCAAGCTACTGACAGAATAAGATTTCAACAGTCACAGGAAGCAAATGCCCCAATGAAGATGTTAATGAATGAATGAGTAATTTTGAGGATTCGGGAGGAAGTCATTGGAATGAATGACAGCAAGAGAGTAAGGTGTAAAAACTACTCACCTGCTGTGACCTTTGTCTACAGGAAATATGCGGATGGACTTATCAAAGCTGGCAGACACAAATTCTTTCCCAGTGGGTGAATAATCCACATCAAGAACAGCAGACACGTGATCCATGTGCACCATCACGGGTGATTCAAGAAAGCGCATATCAAAGGTATACAGGCTTTAAAATAAATACATCAGTAGCTTAATATCATAACAAGCCCTAGGTAAACAGTACATTTTACATAAACCACACTTCAGGACAGAGCCATATTGCAGAGGGAACTCCTTAAAACAGCTCATAATACGTGAAAAGAAAGAAAATGGCATTGTTTAGGGTTTGAAAGAAGTTTGTTAATCAGAGGATTTAGTTACTGGATCAGGTTTCTTGCTCCCTATCAAAGGACAGATAGGCCCCACTTTATCATCTGTCCATGGGTCAGACTCCAAGCATCACACTGGCCTCCTTTACTCCATCTTCCCATGTAAGGGCGCACACTGAACTTGTAAAAGCATCTCTCAATCATTACAGTAATCCTATCAGTTCTGAAAGGCTTCTGAACATTTCCATACTGTGAACTCCTAGTAACTCAGAGTCTCCTGTAAAGCTCCATTTGGTTGGCACATTTTGATACGGCCTAATTATCTTAGGCCAGACAAGTGCATGGAAAGCTTGGCGTAGCAAGTCTTCCTAGTGCAGGGAAAGCCTGGTCCTTACTCATGGAGATGCTAGTTCAGCAGAGCACATTACCTACAGAAAAGCATTATGTTGTAAGTAAACACCCAGTGCTGGATCATAGCTGGTTTGCTCTTAAGGACTTCAAAGCTCAGATAAGGCCTACCTCTACTCCTTTTGAATAAAGAAGCTAGGCATAATCACTGTGTAGATCATCAAATAAGCATATGTGCTCTACAAACAATGCATTTATTGAAACCTGCTTAAGATATACTATTTAGTAGAACTATTATGGTTAAAAAATTTAATTCACCAGGTTTCTCACCTTCCTTTCTGCAGATGAATGCATAACTGAATTTAAATGGTGATTATTGTTTTTTCCTTCTAAATTCCCCAAGACAAAGTATGCAGCACCTTATTCAAAACTGCTACTCCATATAATCAGCAAATACTTGCATATGCATTGTTGATGTGTACATCTGCCTTTGCATACTAAATGCTTCAGACTGCAACAGGACAGTCATCTTTGACAGAAACAGCTATAGTTTTTAGTTTAGCAAGAGGAAAAAAAGAAAATTAAAGAAACCCCAAACCAGCCAAAAAGCAAATTCATAAACAAAACCCCTAAACTTATAAACAGATCATGTAGTCAGATAGTTTTACCATACCATAACAAATACAAGAAAAACAGTACATTGAATATAACACCATGTTCAAGGTCTGAGACAGATCCCATTTCCTTAGAAAAACAGCCTTAAGATAAGTGATAAAATTCCTATGTTCTAGAAGAAAACAGTGATCTATTGTTAGATCACTGACTTCCTGGAAAAAAGGATATGGAGCACATTTGCAATGGCCTAGTTTTGAAGAGACAGCTTTTTCAATATCAGATTAGCTGTTCACATGAATAGTATTGTTCAAAAGTAAAAAACTGCTCCAAGACATTGGAAGGATAAGTACTGCAGTCTCCAGAACTGTCTCATAAAAGATTAGTGTATTTTTTTAAGAAATGCTATCATCAAAATAGCTGATCAGTACAATGTATCAAGCTTCACAAGAGCAGACAAAAAAGTAAACACTTACATTGCCTCAGACTGGAGCAACAGTACTTCTTTTCCATGGCCCATTTCAAGTCGCACTTGCATTGGTTCAGCTGCATTTCTTTTAAGTTGCACCACTTTTTACCCCCAAAGTACTGAGACACACAGAAAGATGCAGTCTCCTACCAATTCATATTTCTTAAAATCAGTATGCCTATAATTCTCTAGGTTATTAAGCGATTCAAATTTAGAGTTTGACTAGTCTTGTAAGAATTTATTATACCATGACCGTAATCACCGAGATACAGATGAAAAATATAACCTGTCCAGGATTATCAAAAAGCAAGGTTACACTTACTTGTAATCTTCATTTGCTGCAGTAAAAACGAAAGCTTCCATAGGGTTCCAACACAGTGCATTTGTCCTCATGTTCAAGATAACCTGAAATATATTTACACATTGCTACCTTGTTATAGGCAGTAAAATACTCACTGTGGTTCAAAATTTCCTACATACCCCTGAAGACAAGCACTTTGTAGACACAGAATTGTGGCAGAGGATAGTACATGACAGAATGTTTCCTCAGCTCCTCTTCCTCAGTGTTAGAAGTGAAACCCAAGAACCTCCCATCCCTCATTACATGTTTACTGCTTTGGGCTACACAACAATTAACTCTTCCTCTGTAAATCACCTTAGAATCAAATTCTTCTAAGTGATCATTTAACATTGCAACCTGCTAACGGTCAACAAGTAAATCTGGAACTTCAAAAACATTTCATTTCTCTGTCCTATTTACAGGAACCTTTAGTTACATAATCTATAGTCACAGCTAATTAAATGGTTATTTCATGGGATATAGTCATTAATTGAAGCTGTGAACCAGCATTTGCAAAGCAGTTGTAACATTTTCATGTTCTCCCAGTTATTACCCCTTCATTATTTTATGGCTAAAATTGTAGTTCACAAATTCTCCTGGCCAGCTGCCATTTCTCGCAGAAGTGCCAGGCAATGTACACAGAGGTTACTGTGTTGTCACCTACTCAGCACTATCACTGTATCAGCAGTGAATCATTCCTCACACATTTCTAAGATTTGCTTGCTGTTTGGAAGCATATGGCCAACAAAGAGGCGAGTTGGCCCTGAAGTGGGAGGAAGGCAGCTGATAACAGAATAATAAAACCTTTCTACTTTGCTAACTGCAGACTAGACAAGAGGCATTAGCAAGCTGTATGTTGGATGTCCCCACCTTGGGGGACAGCTGGGCCCCTGTGGGACAAGGCAAGGCAGGGAGGAAGGCATCTGACACACCAGACACAGCAGCTTTGGCTTCTGCAGAGTCTGAGAGGAACTTCCAACCAGTTATTGGAAAATAAGAACTATACAGTATGCCCGACACAAAGTGGATGTGTAATTACAGAGCAACTTATTAACAAACTGAACAACTTTAAACAGGATTTTCTACAATGCTCCAGGCCAGCTATAATCCTACTTAAAAATCCTGAAATTTGGGTGTTTAATGCTATGGTACTCAAACCCCATTTTTGTTCTTGGCTAACTACACCAAGCACCATAAATTTACACATATCTTAGAATATAGTTGTACAATTATAACACTTACACTGTAAGTTAATAGTGATGACTTTACTGAACACCCCTCCAAAAGATTGCAAAGAATGTATGCCTATTTTTGTAACTCTTGTTTTCCCTAAATCCTCATTCCCTAGGTGACACCACCCTGCTCAGATAATGTCTGTGCTGCAGAACATTGCTTATTTTCAGGAACTGCATGCTACCAGAACTGCATGTAATCATCAGACCTCTAAAATGATCTCTAGTTTAAGAAGTAGACAATGAAATGTCCTCTGTTTACACTAATGTGACAACTAGAATTTGCTCAGATTTCAGTAGTGTTCTAGTTAAAAATCTTGCACAAAACTGGGAAGTTAATAATCAAGGACTGTTCTTTATTCCTTTCTGTACAAGCTTATCAGCCACTACAAAATGAGCACACAACATTAACCCACCATATGCAATATGTAATAAATACTTTAAATCATGTTACAAAATAACTTCAATATTGCCAAAAAAATCCAACTCTTTCAAAAGGAGTCAAGTTCTGTCATGCTCCAAAACTCTATTTTTTTCACGGAAATTTAAAAGCCACTAGTTCATTTCAGCAGTGGCTTTTGGAATTAAAATAGTGCCTCAGAAATGAGATTGTGTCTACTGTTCTAGCATTACATTTAGTAACAACTGTGTAAGGCAACCTGGACTGGAAGTGATTTAAGTTGCTGTAAATACATTAATATTGGCATTTCAGAGCTATCTAAACCCATATCAGAGCCATATTTTACCGCTATTTTTCATCTATTGTATATCTTCTTATAAAATGGATAAGTTTAAGTCCTTATTAAGACAAGTCAAAATTGTGAAGTCCCTAAAGACTTGATTCTCTGGGTTTAATTATTTTAACTGTGAACAGTTGGTTACAAGGAATGTCAGCCTGGAAATGCTGAGATTACTTTAACACAGAAACATTACCAAAATAATTAACCTTCCTTTATCACCTACAAGATATTTGGTTGAGATGAACACCTAAAGAGTATAACCAGCAAGAGAAAATACCGTCCCTGTCAGCTGTTTAAATGCTAAAGTCTATCTTTAAAACACCCTAAGCTTTCCTGATCCCACAGGTTGCAAAAGAATAACTTTTAAAGTGTACCAACTCCTACCAAAACATTTTCCTCTGTCTTTCAACAAAATTGCTTTCATTCATCTTTCCCAGATATTTTTTAACTAGTTCCTATTTAGAACCTAGGTAGCATCTCACTATCTCATCCCCCCTCCCCTTTAAAACTTAAGGCTTTGAAACCCACACTCAGGACAATTGGGCAACAGAGCTACTGCTTCATGATGTGAGAAGTTGTACTCCTATTTCCATTAATGAAGGGACTCCCACTGAGTTCCAGGTGCTTTGCTGATCAAATCCCAGGAACACAGCAGTGCCAGAAACCAATGCCTATACATAAGTAAGGTACCTCTCATAAGCAAAACACTTCTCTTAGGAGTTCCAGAGCTCTTAGCTCTCAATGCAGAAATGGACATTTCAGCTCCTCTCCACAGCAGAATTAACCCTCTCCCCAGAGGAAACCCAGTACTGTGCCCATGGAAGCAAGAAGTACTAACCAGTGTTTTATTCCTACAGCAGGAATGCACCTCAGCACGCTGCTTACATGAGATACACATATACAAACGTGCACGGTCTATAATATTTCTATATGCACATGGATGTACAGTAATATATTTAGCATATAAATATATGTAAAATTCTGTTAGATTCAAACTTAGTTGACAAAGGATCAAACTGCATCCTTTGACCTTGCTACTGCAGCTCTACAGCACTGGCTGTGTTCATTTCAACATTCAGGTCTTCAGCTGGCATCACTGACAAGGTTTTTACAAGCACTGCCTCGGTTGGTGGCTCAAGCAAAACTTCACTAAAAAGTGTTGAGGCACAGGGAGAGAAAGAAATACTGTAATGGCAACAACATTCCTTTCCATAACTAAATACCATTTTAATGTTCTAGTGTATCAAGCCAATGACACTTCAGACAGTATGTAACACAGAAGAACACGGAGTGCATATTCACAAGCCAGAATAATTGTATTTCAACAATATTGTTAAGATAGTTCTGAGGCTCAGAACTACTAAACTTGATTCAGGTTTTGAGGTTTGATGCATGTGTATGAATTACCAGCTCCTTATCTAAATAAATACAAATATTCTGTTAAATAGGAATCTTTATGTCACCAGTACGTTCCACATATAAATACTATTTTGATTACACTGCAAAGGATTTCTGAATGTTTATGGTAGGTACATAGGGAAAGGTTTATCTCCCCCAAAGGAGAAACCTTTTCTAATACAGAGCAAGGCTCTCCAGTGGTGAAGTTACCTTGTTTCCTTCTGGCAAGGAAGAGGGAAAAAAAATCACACATACACAGACAGAATGCAATACAGGAACATAAAGTTCTTATTGGGAAATTGCTGTCAGGTCAGACACTTGATCAAGAATTACAACAGAGTGAGCATGACAGCCTGTCTGAATGCAGAAATAGGCTCTTCTAACTCTGCATTGTTTAAAACCCAACATTAATTCAAACTCAGAAGACTAAGACAATGAAAACTCAGTGAACTCAGAATTCAGAGCTTCCCATTCTCTAATGTCACCCACAGTTACAGGCTATTAACATATTCAGTATGATTATTAGCACCAGTAATTAATCTTAAAAAGAAAAATATTACCTTCTTTAATGGAGTTGATTTTCTTATATCATATAGCACAATATTTCTGTCAGAAGCACAGCTTCCCAAAAGGTAAGTCTGAAAAAAAAAAACAACCCAAAAACAGGGTTTTATATCTTTGAAATACTTCTGGAGTGTGGTTAACAGCTTACATCAGAAACCTAAGCTAATTCACAAAGCCAGGCATGAGTTTCTTTTTCAGTCAAGGAAATACATTCATCGTTTTTTCTGTGCAGCTAATTACCCAGCACATTTTAAATAGGTTTCCCTCTAAGATTCAGAATCCATGCAGTGCCCTCTACTTTAAAACTAACAGGCAATTCCTCATAAACACTTTTTCTGTGAGCCTAGCCCAGTCAAGGGGTACAACAGGAAGTGCTGTAAAATATCAAATGCAATTGTTTTGGCATGAAGAGCGAGAGAAGTCTCAGTCACAGGTGGCAGAATACTGGAACAGATGAACAGGCAGCTCCACAGGCACTTAACTGCTACACTGTATGACTGAGGTACCAGGTATGTATTGTGCTGGGCAGAATGGAGACTGCCCTGCTTTTACTTCTCCTCTCCCACACTAACAGAGACAAAAGACAGGAAAATAAAATTATATGGTACTACATTCTAAAATAATATAACCATCAAAATCTATGTAGACATCCCCCTACATACTCCATTAAAACATAAAACCTAAATTTGGAAGAAAAAATCCAAGATTATGTAAATAGAGTTCAGATCTCATACTGCTCAAGAAAAATACTGATTTTCAATATATAACAGAAGCATTACCTCAATGGGATTAAATTTTACACTGCTTATGCTATCAAAACCCCAAGTCAGGGAACACTTGGGGCTTGTCCTTTGTTCATCCCAAATGTCCACTTGATGGCCACAGGTAGCAAAAACAGGTTCCTTCCAGTGGTGATCAATTCCTGTATACACTGTCTTTAAGGGAAAGAAAAAAATTAAAAAAACAAAGCAGAAATTTTAAAACCCAATTGCATTTATAAATACTCAAGTATGCTCCGTTAGGAAAAAAAATCAACAAACCATTGCATATGGAGTCTCACATGGCTTTTCTCATTTATATTACTGAAAATTAATTCATCAGTGCTACCAGAAACTAAGCCTTATCAGATGTACCCCTTCCAGTAGGCAAGCTTTCTTTTCCATTTAAGATGCATGTATGCATTTCTAGTGAATTTTACAATGGAGTTGGCACTAAAGGCATATTTACAAAATCCTGGCTGATTTTAAAACAAACGAAAATTTTAAAGAGTGCAACTGTATTTTCAGTGGGGACTTGAGAATGTATTCCACAGACATAGCAATAACTAAAGTGTTCCAAACCATCTATTTGAAAAAAGCATTTAATGTTTTTCCTAACATAAACTTATCATAAATTCAAAGTGCCAAAATATATATATTTAGTCTTTTTTTATCAATAAGAAAGACGTAAACTTAGTATTTTGTATTGAATAGCTGTGAGGTATTGGGATGAAAAGTAAGTTATCTAATGCAGACTAAGCACTGACAACATGTCTGAAGTGACAGAGAAATGTTGTCATCCCAGTTTGCAGGAAAGGGATAATTAGTACAGACAGAGCTAAGCAGTCTCTAGTGGCATTCAAGGAGTCCTTTCAGGTTATGTAAAATAAGTGTAATAAAAACATTAAGCCACTTTAAAAGTGCCATTATAAAATTTGATACTATCAAATTACAACCCATTATGATAATAGGTGGTGATATAAACTATTTCTCTCTTTTCTTCAAAATTTAGATAAGAAATGAGTCAAACTTAATTCACAAGAAGAGGTGTGGGAAGATCAAAACTCAGATTTACTACCTTTCCAAGAATTGTATGAATAGGTTCTTCTTCTTCTCCGTATTCTGGGCTCTCCATTTTCCACTGCTTCACGGTTTTGTCATCACCAACCTGGAAATATTGGAGAAATCATGTACAGTTTTATGTAAATATATTCCCTTTTATTTTGCTAGATGTGCTTTGGAATTAAATACAAGCATCCTTAAAAAAAACAAAACTTTGTGATATATACAAATGCTTCCTCCTGCCTGTTCCATTTTATACCTGCAAGCTACAGATTAGCTCTCCTGGTATAACACATTGTTAAAACATGTACATGGTCTGGCTGGAGCGAACATTCTTCATAGCAGCCCCCCTGGGCCTGTGTTTTTGATCTGTGGCTGAAACAGTGCTGATACAGCACCCAAGCCTTGGCTGTGCTTGCTGGGGCAGAGGCACCTCCCACTGCTCCCACTCTGTCCCCATCCTCCCAGCCTCACCCACCAGCAAACAGGCTTGGGGTGGCCACCAGACTGGGAGGGGACACAGGTAGGACAGATGTCCTGAACTGGCCAAAGGAGTATTCCACACCATAGAACAATGCTCTGCAACAAAAGCTGCAGCAGAACGAGGAGGTGGGGGCTGGCTCCACAGTGGCTGCTGCTCAGAGACTGTCTGGGAATCTGCTGGCTTCTGACAGCAGGCAACTGATTCCCAGCTTGTCATTTGTTTCCTACCACCACCTTTCCTTCTTCAACTGTCTATCTTGATTCACTAAGCTTTTCCAGTTTCCAAAATATAACTGAATAGGAAAAAAGTGAGATGGAATGATGACTATTTTATAAGGCTACATTTTGTGATTTTTAATCAACTGGCACCCTAAACTGGAAATTATCTTCTGGAAGTCACTTTGGTAAGCCTGTAAGCAGTTAAAAGGCACTTTCCACCTCAGTTGCTCTGGTTGCCTGTTCCAAATTTTGTTCTACCTCTTGCACTAATGCCAGCACAAGCTTTTGCATGGCTGTGCAGTGACCTGGATCATGCAAACAGGCCTAAAAAATGTTAGCTTTACAAGTTTATCTTCCCCTCCCTGACTGCACTACTACTGTTTCTTCTCTTCCTCTCTCAATTTTCAGGAAGACAGATTGTCAAAAGGGGAGTAACGAACTTGGAGTCGCTGAGGATTTTTTACTGTGACCTTCCCTATATCCTAACTACTGTCCCTGTGAACTGGTGTATACTTCAGAAAAAATAAATATACTGTAGTGAAAATGGCTCTCCTATGACCAGTTCAAACAAAGCACAACCTGAGGGCACATCAGTTTTCAAAAACAGTTCTTCTTGTGTTATCTTAGAACTGTTTTAATGCCTACAGAAAGACATACTATTTCCAAACAGTTTACATGCAACTGAATCTGTTGTGGTTTTTATGAATTAATAAAACCTTATTCACATGGAATGATCTTAACTTACTCAGGTTATTTTTAATCATAGTATATGCAAATGGGTACTTTTTTACATGCTTTTACATCTTTCAATGAACATAATCCATTTACTACTGCAACAAAAACTAATTTACTTGAGTTTTAATTACATGACCATCTATTAGCTATTTTCTGGTATTTATCCCTCTGATGGTCTTGAATGACATCTGTACCACAGCATCAGAAAAAATGTCATCATAAATAGAACTGTCGGGTTCACCAGCACATTTAAGCAGCATATTCATACAATATTTAAATATTCTGTGGCAGAGTGCAAGTTTCTCAGTGGAAAACAGATGGTGAACAGGTACTCAGTGCTGCTGCACTGTTAAGGAGACACATAATACTTACAGTGAAGAATGATGTGCCACAGAAACGGGCACACATGCCTCGAACAAAACCTTCATGGGCTTGTATAGTGCGGATACACTGTCGTCTGGTCAAGTTCCAAATTTTAACCTGATCAAAACAAAAGAGCAAATATTCTGTAAGCCTCCTACAGCCCACAGCTGCAGTTCACAATTCAAGTACAAGAGTCCACACATGTTGTAATGAAATGGCAGACTCAGCTTGGACATGGTCAGATAATGTTTAAAACAATTCCATTATTCCTTTCTTGAAAAATAATTTTTAAAGTGAAGCTCTTTCATTCTTACCCTCTTCCCTGACCTAACCTGTGTGGTTTCTGCATTTTGCACTCCCCTATTTCTGAACTAGAATGCTTGCTAAAAAACAGCAGCAGCTATAAATTTAGCAAAAAAATGCCCCTTTAAAGACAAAAGCACAAAGAAATTTGGAACCAATAGGATTTTTTCAGTCCAGTTGCTGTACTACATTTTCTACAGATGTCCACTTCTCACAGAGGTTTCTCCTTCAAAGCTTTTGGGCTAATTAAAAAGAAAACAAAACAAAACCAAATATATATATATTAAAAAAAAAAAACCCTACTACAGAGAAACAGGTCAGTTTTCATATTTTTATGTATTTATAGCACCCAGTGTTTTACTCATTCTATCAGTGGATAAAAAATCTGACTAAACTTTCACAGAAATTTGTTCCACTTCTCTCTGAAAAGGTTAACCTCCCTTATACTTATTGCATGACATATGCACTTTCTATAAAAAGCATGAAGTAACCAACTGCCCAGAAGACACCTTTAAAGTATTCAAGTACTATCAAATGAGCAATGTAAGGGTGAGAAAATACAGGAAATTCAGGAAAGACAGGTATTTTTCTCTGCAACTAGTTCCAATTAAAGTGTCCTTGATTGCTATTTATTAGTTATGTAAAACAATCAAATATATATATATGGTTAGCCTTTTTTAGGCAGTATGAAAAATTCTTATTACAAAAAAAGTTTGGTTGTGTGCTCCTTCACCTTAGCTAATCTGACAGTTTAACTTCTTTAGGGGGAGGAGTGGAGGGCTCATGTGGACAGCAAAAAACAATCACAACTTGTACTGGGTTTGTGTGGCCAGGTTTTGGTAGTGGGAGTCTACAGGGATGGCTTCTGTGAGAAGCCTCTGGAAACTTCCTCCATGTCCAGCAGAGCCAATGCCAGCCAGCTCCCACACAGAGCCACCACTGGCCAAGGCCAAGCTAGTAAGAAATGGTGGCAATGACATTTAAGAAGGAATACAAGTTAGTGGGCAGATGTAACTGCACTCAGAGAGGAGCAAGAATATGTGAGAGCAACAACTCTGCAGACACCAAGGCGAGGGAAGAAGGAGGGGGAAGAACTGAGGTTCCCCTGCTGCTCCTGGTGAAGACCATGGTGGAGCAGCAGTGCCCTGGCATCCATGGAGGAGGTTAATGGGAGTGCAGAGATCCACCTGCACCTGTGGAGAACAACGAGGCCAGATGCACCCAAGAAAGGCTGTGATCCACGGCAAGCCCTCACTGGAGCAGGCTCCTGGCAGGGACCTCTGGACCCAAGGAGAGAGGAACCCACCTGGAGCAGGTTTCCTAGGACATGGGACCCTCTGGGTGACCCACACTGGAGCAGTCTGTTCTTGAAGGACTGCACAATGTGGAGCAGTCACCCACACAGCAGCAACTCATGAAAAGCTGCAGCCTGTGGGAAGGACTCACACTGGAGTTCACAAAAAAATGTCTCCCATGGGAGGGACCCAAGGTGGAGCAGCAGAGCATCTCCTCTCCCAGAGCAGAGGCAGGAACAAGGTGTAATGAACTGACTGTAACCCTCTGCCCCCATTTCCCTGTGCTGCTGAGGAGGAGGAGGGAGAGCCTGGGAAGGAGGGGGGTGGGGAAGGTAGTTTTAAAGTCTTATTTTACTTCTCATTATTCTGTTCTCAGTTTGTTAATAATAAATTCAATTAATAAGCTCAAGTTCAGTCCTGAAACTTCAGTTTCGTCCTTGGTGGTAATAGGTGAGTGATCCCTCCCTGTCCTTATGCCAACCCACAAACCTTTCACTACAATTTCCCTCCCCTGTACAGTGGCAGAGTTACAGAGCAGCAAAAAGTTTCACCTTCCAAGCGAGGATGAAGGTAACATGCTGAACTAAGACAGGAAAGTAAGGTATGACAAAACCACAAAACCAACCAAACAACCCAACAAAACACAGAAGAGAAAAAAAAAAAAA
>WEIU01022956.1:72929-93470 GCA_013389925.1 Aegithalos caudatus | reverse complement strand
CGCCGCCGTGCCCGAGCTCGCCGAGCCCTGCCCGGGACCCGCCGGGCTTTCTGCCCAAAGCCCGCGCTGTTCTGCCCTCCCCGTGCGCGGCTGCGGCACCCCGCTGCCGGCTGCAGCCCCACGGCTTGGATAAACTGGCCGTAAGCCGAAAGGGACTGTTTCCGATTCTCTTCCCTGCTATCTCAAAGCTTCTTGTCACTTGTAGAGACTGCAAAGTGTGTGTTATGCCTCGAGCTGCTTCCAGGCAGATTAGAGAGCTGGGCAGCCTCTTCCCCCCCTCCGTGACCATCAGTGCCAGAGGACACTGGAGGACTGCCTGCTTTTAACAGGCGGATTGTTCCAACCCACGTTCAAAGTTCACCTTTATGCCAAACGTTTTCAACGCTCAAAGCGTAGCGGTAGTTTTGGAATAACCTTGGTTGTTAACAATAATGGTATTGTTTTGCAGAAAACTCTTAACTAGTTTGTTTTTCCACAGGGCAACACGGTGACTTCTCTTGACTTTTTTGCTAATTTGAGAAACTTGTCCGCCATTTATCATATTCTCTTTCAGAGAGGTTGAAACATTTTAGTGTATCTTTGGATTGTTTTCTTAAATAGATGCAGGGATGTTTTAAGATCTCAAAACCAAACTCTCACAGAGACCTTTCGCAAAATGTAAAACATTGCATGTCCTAGTGGGGCACATCCTGGGCTGCATTATGAAAAGCATAGCTAGCAGAAGGGCTCTTTTCTCTCTATTTCCTATTTGTAAGACTACATTGGAAGTACTGTGTCTCATTGGGGCTCTCCAGGACAAGGACAATGACACACTGGTGTGATTCCAGCAGAGACCACCAAAATGATGACGGGGCTGGAGCACATGGCATAGCACAGGCTAACAGAATAGGGTCAGTTTAGCCTCAGAAAGGAAGGGCTGAAGGGAGCTAAAATTGCAGTCTATGACAATGTTATTGGAAGACACAGAGAAGGTAAAGCCAGGTTCTTGGAGATAGTAGGCCGAAAAAGAACAGGCACAATGTGAACATGGAAGATTCCAGTTATTTTACTGTGAGAATGGTCAAATACTGGAAAAGGTTACCTGGAGAGGATGTAACTACTTCAGCCATGGAAACATTCAATGTCATGTCCCTTAGTAACCCAATCTAATTAGAGCTGGTTTGAGTACAGGTTTGGATTAGGTGGCTTTTGGAGGTCACGTACTTTAACGTGCGGCTTTGGGTTGAAAATAACAATTCCTATGTTTTGTCTTCAACTAGGGAGGAGGAGCTGATACCAGAAATGAATGTTGTGAAGATTCTTGGCAGCATCATTGAAAGAAAGACTTGCATTGTGTCTCTGATTTCCCATGTTGTTTAATACGTTTATAAACTTGATCTAATTTTTGCATGGTAAAAAAGTTTCATAGATTTCTTTGGGAAAGGTCTACCAACACTTATTCAGGAAGGAGAAAAGAGGTGTTTGTGTTATAGTTTTGAGTGGTTGTTAAGGTGCTGAGGCCTTGTCACACTGTGCTCAGCAAAAACATTTTGTCTCTAATGCTCAAGTCTCTCACAATATGCAGTACCAGACACAAAGCTCAAGGAGAATGAATAATAAATATGGCACTGAACAGAAATTGCCTGTTTACTAGGATTAATTTTGATGGGGACACAAAAACTACACTTCTTGTAAAACTTTGAGATCAATTTTCAGTACAGTTGCTGACTAGCCATACATCTGTATTAAGAATGAAAGCTGCTTCTGTGTTGGCATAATAGAGTAATTTCGGTCAGAAAAGAGCTAAGAAGTTCACCCCCTGCTCAAATAAGCTCTCCTTAGACCAGTTTGTTCAGTCTTGTGTACTGGAGTTTTGAGTAGCTCCAAAGATGCTCTTCAGGCAACTTGTTCAAGTATTTGGCCACTCCACTGGATAAAAAGTTCTGGTCAGAATTCCCTGTGTTTCAGCTTGTGTCTATTGCCTCTTGTCATCTCACTATGGACTGTATCACAAATGTCACCAGTAATCAACTTACTCCCCTGCTGTTATGGTAGGAGCAATAGTAGTTACCACTCCAAGTTTTGTGGACATCCATGTTCTACATGATCTGTCAGACAAAAACTTGTATTTTCTGTATTTTTGAAGTGACATTTTCTGAATATTTGGACAATCAGGTGTTAGGTTATTAGCTGGGAGAAGAAACCTCTGAGTATTCTGGTAAAAACTGACTTGGGAATCAGTAAGATGTGACCCATTGCTTTATAGAACATTTTAAAGAGAAAGTTTGAATTTAAGGATTGTTGCTTGGGACTTGTCTAAACAACTTAGAGAAACATGTCATCCATATCACTTGAAATATGATGCAAAATTGCTGGAGTGCTAAAAAGAAGAGACAGAAAACTTCAAATCTGCTGCTCATCAAAAATGCACAGAAGTGCATTTACTTAGCCTTGTCAGATTAATAGGAACTTTCCTCTTACTGAGTTACCTCTATGGAGTTACCTATTTTTTTTTGTTTCTTTTTCCCCCCTTTTGTTCCCTAAATTCTTGATCTCTAGGCTTATAAGGCTGTAAACCCAACTCTTGCTTACTTGTGAAATAATACTTACTTGTGAAATAATACTCTGAAATAATACAGTTGATCAGTTAGGTTTCATGTTTATTTATTGCTAGCTTTAGGGGCCGTGGACTTCTGTATTGGCTGGGACACAGTTGAACTTTATGCTTCCTGAAATGTTTTCCAGTAGAATTTCTTTCTTTTGTAGTAAGCGATGGATTGGAGCTGAGGCCAAAGTACAATGGGATTCTCCACTGTATGTCCACAGTGTGGAAGCATGAAGGGCTACGAGGCTTGTACCAAGGGGTAACTCCAAACATGGTGGGAGCAGGGGCTTCCTGGGGACTTTACTTTTTCTTGTAAGTAGAACCGTAAAATGTGTCACACCCTGCACAATGTAGTGTTCAGATATACATTGTATCTTCTTTGTGAGGTATAAAAATGTGCTAAGTGACTTACAGACTTGTCATTCTCTGAGCTAGTCCAGGTCTGTTAATGTTTATTCTGGTTTGCTGTTTTAGAGTTTAAGCAATCTGAGTCAGAGGCCTTTGTCAGGTACAGTGCATTCTCTTGATGCTGTGAAAATACTAAGGAATTTGAGAGGTAGTGATACTCTTCATAAAGAATTCTCTGGAAGTACCAATACACGGTTCGTAAAACCTCATGAAAAGCCAAAATCTAAATTGATTTCTTAAAAATTAAAGAGCATGAGATTTTTTACTTAAACAAAACGTTTGATTGTTTTTAATCATTTTATTGACAGTTTTTCCATCATTTTTGTCAGCTGATTGGCTTTGCTTTTAAAGCCTGTTTTTTAATATTCTACTTTATTAACTCTGTTACTGTGACCTGATTTACTGCTTATCCCTATTAATTGAAACATTTTAGGGACTAATTAGCTGGCATGCCTATGCAAAGCTCACTTGCAGATGTCTAGACTCTGTAAGTACTTCAGTCCTTAAGCTTTGCTGTAGATTGCTATTGACACTTATCTTCTATTGACAATTTCTTAATTCACAAAGATTGCCAACTGGATCAAGAGAAGAAAGCTCAGTGTATTTCTGAGCTAGAGGGTAGATACCTAGCACTGTGGCTTACCAGTAAACTTTAGAAGTTCATTCTTGATATCTGATAATTTTCAAGATGCAGTCCCATTGATACTGACAGTTTAATTATACCATTTAAATATATATTACCATAGCTCAGTTTAAATAGCTAACTGCTCAGAGATCGATTAATCAATTAAACAAAGGTAGTTTGGATACCTTTTCTTCAAAGGCTGTGTACCACCATAATCTTAGGCCAGGCATGTTATTCTCGACTTGTTTTTTTTTGTGGTGTAAGTCTGTTTTCCCCTTTACTAAATTATGTTGTACTGATGTTGTATTTTCCAGTTACAATGCCATCAAAGCTTACAAGAAGGAAGGGAAGATGGAAAGTCTCAGTGCAAGCGAACACCTAGTGTCAGCTGCAGAGGCTGGTGAGGTTAAATGCAAAGATTAATGTTCAATTGTAGCCTTTCCATATGCTGCTACCTGCCTTTCTCTGTCAGTGCAGCTTTTCCTTACAGGTGGCAAGTGTAAGTGTTCCACCCCAAAGGCAATCGTTTGTTGTCTGTAAATAAAACAAAGATGTCTACCACAAATAGATGGGTCATTGTGGCCCTTCAGTTTTGCACAGAATTAGCTGTTGTCAAAAATTTCTTTTTTTCCTTGTTTTCACTCTATACAAGCACTTTCCGTATTTAGTACTCTATTGGGTCCCAACATGTAACTATAGAAGTCTGCTGCTCTCAGATTGTTAACCTGTTAAATGTTTAACACTTGGACCTGGAAAGGAGGCAACCTATTGAACCATGGAAGGTTTTGGGTTGGAAGGGACCTTAAAAATCATCTAGTTCCACCCTCTATCATTGGCTGGGACACCCCTCATTAGACCAAGTTGCCCAAAGCCTCATCCAGCCTGGTCTTGAGCATTTCCAGGGATGGGGCATCCACAACTTCTCTGGGCAACCTGTTCCAGTGCCTCAGCACCATCACAGTAAAGAATTTCTGCCTCATATCTGATCTAAACCTACTGTCTTTCAGTTTGAATCATTCCCCCTTGTCCTGTCACTACATGCTGTACAGGCAATTTGGAAGACTTTTTATCAGGATTTTGAAGCATTTATTTAATGTTGAAATATAAGGCATATTGTTTGACATGAAATACAGTAATGGATTCTGCTACAATTATATTTCCAATAACCTATAAAGCTATAATAGGTTGTTGCTATTAATCTGTCAATATTATTAAACAAATTTCTCATCATTTGAGATGTCCATTAAATTTTGAATTATTGTATACTGAAGAATAACTCGATACATTAAGAAATTACATTTCTTATCTACTTCAGATTGTACAACTAACTATGGAAAGGTGAAACATAAAAGGGGCTGTACTAGGAATATGCAAAAATACATGTGCCCTGCAAAAGTACTCTCAGCAGGAGTAAATTGGAATTGACTTTGACCTTTGAAAGGAGACAGAGGGAGCAATGGAGCACATAAACTTCACTTGTTTTAAACAATATGAGTACTCTGGTAGGAAAACTAGTTTTGTCATTGTAGAAGCCTGTGTTGTATTGGACTGAACAATTTGTGGAGGTGGCATAACAGTGAGTGTAACTTCTGTCTGTTCTCAGGAGCCATGACTCTCTGCATTACAAACCCAATATGGGTAACCAAGACTCGACTTGTGCTACAATATAACGCTGGCGTGGATCCATCCAAGCGGCAGTACAGAGGAATGGTTGATGCTCTTATAAAGATATACAAGACAGAGGGCATACGTGGCTTATATAAGGTATTTAAGAAAATTTAAGAAAAATTCTCGGATTGCCTGGCACCACCCTGTAGCATGGTGAGACTTCTGAATATTTATCTACCAAAAAAAATAGTAATAGCTCACTTTCATTCTGTGAGTCTTTCCCACTGAAGAACTGCAGCAAAAAGACTTAGTCAGAAGAAAAGCCATATTGTTGATAAGTTGCTTTGTAATTTTTTTGAATCTTCCTATAATTAGAATTTGTATAAGCAGCATGGCAACAATGTAACCTATGTTGCTGGTAGTACTTCCTTGCATTTTATCCCTTATCTCTGTATTTTTAACATCTTCTGGATGATAACATGACTAAAGTATTTGCTAATTTTTTCTTCCACAATAGATAGTTTCACAACTGCTTATTTGCCCTCTGGTTATTGATGTCTGTAATCTGTCAGCTCTAGATACATTAAATTTGCAGACCTCTAAATATGGTCTGCATATGTGTGGGTTTTTTGTTCCCTTTAATTTAGGGAAACAGATGGCAACAAGATTTGGACTTTTTGCCTCCTCCTCCCTTCAGGTCATGGCATCAAGATGCATTCATCAGTGCCTGAAAGTTGTGAAGAAACCTATTTTAGTTCAGTCTGGCTCTTCTCCTGCAAGTATTGCTGCAGAATCATAGAATCATAGAACGGCTTGGGTTGGAAAGGATCTTAAAGATATTCACCCCTGAGATGGGCAGGGACACCTTCCACTAGCCCAGGCTGCTCAAAGCCCCATCCAGCCTGGCCTTGAACACTGTCAGGAAGAGGGAGCAAGACCAGTGTCTCTTAGAAATTGTCCTGATTACTGAGCATTAGCTCCTTTTATTTTCAGTGAAAAATGTGATCTTTCCCATTCTGTAAGACTTGTGCGCTTCATGGCAATGAATGCCAAATTCTAACACCAGGAACAAGGCACCTTACTCATTCCTAAATTGAAATTGTCAGGATTTCTGGTTTGCCTGCCTGGATGTCTGCTCTGTTCCATGTAGATAAATTCTGATTTCTTGGATCTCTTAGGTCTTAAGATGTCCTTCCACCCTTCTTTTCAGATTATCTGTGCATGTAGCATGTGTCGCCTTTGGCACTAGACACTTCTTTGTAGTGTTAATCTGCAAGTGTGGGACTAAAGCAGCTACTTCCTTTGAAAGAGCAAATTACTTGCTTAAATCTGCAAAGAAAGTGACCTAAATAGATCCTGAGTGACCTACATAACTATGCACAGTGAGCAACTTCCATTTGACGTCAGGACTCTCTCAACCTGATCTATACTGGGGGGAAAGGCACCTCTTCAGGTGGTTCTTTGACTTGTACATGCTTTAGCCTTCCTCCATTTCAGTGCTTGGGGGAGTTTTTATTTTTCTTGCTCTGTTTGAAATTGTACAGCTAAAGCTTTGTTAATTGCCCTGAGTCATGGGAGTTGTAGAACCCACAACTGTCTTTTTTTTCCTCCTAATCTTCATTTCAGATAGCATTCCTTATAGCAGATAAGGGGATCTCAGCTAATATCACCTTATTGTAAATGAAGGGATCTCAAATAGAACAACTTTCTCAGATAGAATTGGAAGTAAAATCTGGAAGGAGTTTGTTTCTGTTTGAGATTTGTCTTCTAAAGAACAGTATTTCTGACCAAGCAATTCAATATTGCTCTTCATGGCACAGATGCTGTTACTGACATGAGCAAATCCTTTCAGTCCTTTGTGGTACAAACTGGTAATGTCAGGCTACATCAGTCTTTTTAGCAGTGGTCAAAGCTGTATTTATTAGCTCTGCTGGGTACTGATTGTTCATCAAATATAGTTTGTCTGATTCTGGGTTTCTCAGTAAGTTGTTCCTCTTGAACTTGGCCTGGTTTTGAAGAGGCAGGAGGAGTCTCCTTCAGTCATTATCCCAGTAATCATCCAGTCAGTGATCTTCCATACCCTCCATCCATTGGGCTTTGTCTTTTGGCCTCTATCCCCCAGGTGACTGGGGACAGAGCTGCTCTGTTGCATACCAGGCTGAATTTAAAAACAGCTTGGGGTTATGTACTTTGAGCACACCCATAGATCTGATGGACATCTGAACTCTAAAACTTATTTTGCTGTGAGGTTGAATGTCATGCAACCATCTTCACATTATGAGTGCTGTGTTGTTCCTTTCAAACATAAGATAGGAGTGACCAAATGTGGTAAAATAGTTGTAAGATTGTAGGATTGGTGCATTTAGGAGAACATAAAATACCTCTGAGCTGTTGAGAAACTGTTAGATGTATAGTATAGAGTGACTGACTACTAACACATCAGTCAGGAATGCAACTAACATCCTTCATGGCCTCCGTATTTCTGTATGTGCACTTCTCTTTTATTGATGATATAGAAGCAGCAGTTGGAAATAGAGTAATGCTTAATAAACAAGAGTAAAATACACAGGAAATGTGGAAAATTTAAGGAGGTTAAAGTAAAGTCCAGGTTCATCAGGACTGAGAATAATAATGTAGTATGCTCACAACAACAAAAGTCGTAACATTAATGTGTGCTCATCACCAAGTGAAATGTATTTGGACACTTCTGTGTTGTCATTTCACCTTTGGTAGGCATGATTCTATGCCCTGAGAGTAAAGTACTTTTTCTGGTCCCCCAAAGGCTAAGGCAGTTACCTCTCTTTTGCAATGCTTTTGCTTCTGTTATTTTTCCTTTTGTAAATATGAAGCTTGTAAGCTTTCTATATATATATGTGCTTGTACATAGCAAAATCCATTGATATTTGGCCATCTTGATTTTAACTGAAGTTGCAGGTTCTACACAGATCCACAAGTAGCTTTCATGTAAAAGATGTTACATTTTTCACCGTGCAGGAATCAAGATGATGATAATGATGACTTCAGTGTCATGTCTGCACAAGTCAGAGCAGGGCCCTCAGATACTGCAGGTCTTTGAACCACAGAGAGCCCCAGTGAAGGCAACAATGGAGAGATTACAAGGAGTATTTGCTACATTCTTTGGAACCATACAGCAGAAGCTGTTCTGGCTTGAGTGCTGTCAAATAACTCAGTGTTTGACAAACACATTTGGTGATGTGTGAGTACCACATCACCAAATGAACCTTGTTCCCTTCTTTACTGAGAAGCACAGGTTTTCCAGTGTGTTTGGAACATTTGCCTTTGTTTCTTTTTATTGTGATGGGTAACCTTTGAAACACTAACCAACAGGACATTTTCTTGTTGTCATGGATTTTCAGCACTTAAAACACTTTAAACCACTTTAAAATGTTTCTTTATTCCCACTATCTGCTGCTCAGAATTATATGCCATTTAAATTTCTAATCATATATTCTGTCGTTCTAATCCTTTCAAAGAGAATTCAAGCAGGACTTCTTTGAGGAACCATTCATCTTGTCATGCCTTCGTGGCAAAAATCTTCTGAAGATATATTTCAAATATTAAAGTAAAAAATAACAAGAAATACATGAAGTTATAATAAAATCTTTACAGTTATATTATGGATCAAAATAAATATTAAATCCTATCAATTTTTTTGGCAAGAAAGGATTTTGCATTTAATTATTCTAAGAATAAGAAAATAGAATATGTTTCAAAAACTTTCTCAGCCAAGATATTTCAGTGCTGTGAAGAAGTCAGTTTTGCTTAGAAACATTTTTCCGTAAGAATATGTTGTTTTCTATGGTCAGTAGAAACCTGGGTCAGCTCCTATTTTACTGAAGCACATTGGCTGACAGTTGCCTCACTCCCTTCTTGCATTTTTTAATATTGGCCCAACATCATAAGTCCCTCAGCCTTTGAAGTTTTTCTCATCAGCACTTAAAACATGCTGGCATTTGTTTAGAAGTACAACCAGTAGATGCTTCAGTTAGGACTCTTGGGTGCAAGTTATCCAAATCTTCTGGTTTAAGAGTTGAGCTCTCTTCAAGATTGTCCAACATTCTTCTTTTTTTGGCTGGGAAAGTATTATCTCATTCTTCTATGATATAAATACATGATTCTAATTCTTTCCAATTGGAGAACAATTACTTCCACTGTCTTTTAGTGGTTTTAGTGTCTAATCACTGGGAAATGTTGGTAGAGATTTTCCCTGTTATCCCTGTATATAAGTTTCATATTGTTTCTTTTTTTGCTGACCTAGATAAATTTTTCTTTGACATTTTTAATAACTTTTTTCTGCTCCCTGTGTTTTTCTATTACTTTTATTTTTTTCTCTGATCCAGGATTTCTGAAAAACACACTTGTCCTTTTCCTTCTGTTGGGGCCCTTTGGCTTCAAATTTCACTTTGTGCTTACAGCTGACAAAACACAGATATGTGGTTTAATTCCACTTGTTCTCATTTGGGGAGGTTTTTTTGAGGGGGACTTTCACTTAATGCATTTCATCAGTTTGTGGTCATGATGATGAGTTCATGACCATTATTTCTTACTGTAAGAAGAAATTTATCCTCATGTATTAAAGAAATTCTAAAAAATCATTTCCAGAATGACTGAAAAACTTTAGATTTATGTATGTAGCATTTGGAAAGCTGATCCCTGAAGTGGTATTTTTTGTATTATCTATGCAATCTTTATGCCTGCTGTAGTTTTAGCTGTTGAAGGTTTTTCTGCAATTTAGGAGTTTTATTATTTTGTCTTGTTAATACTAATTCAATGGACTCCTTCAGGGATCCCTTCTCTTTTTAACCTTCTCCAGGCTTTTAATTGTATACTGATAAGTCTTTATTCAACATTTTGGGTTTCACGTTTAGTCTAACACAGAGTTTGGCATCTGGGCACATTTTTAAATTCCTTTTTCTCACCTGAATGGATCATAGGAAATAAAACTGTTCAATTTCTTTTTTGAATCTCTGTTTCTTTGAGTGCTTTTAACCACATTTTGATCACTTACTCTGTTATAATTGTCCCCCAAAAGTTTGCAGCAAGCTTTTGAGTCCCTTTTTGGCCAAGATGATTAATCCCCCATTTGTTTGTGTTTCAATGTAATTGACCAACTCATCCAAAAGAGAATTAGTGCATTTCAGAACTCATACAGCTGGCAGCTCATTTTAATGGAGCTTGTCCTGCTTCTGGGGCAACTCCTGCCTTCTCTTTCTTGGGGAGACAGTTCAGAAAGTACCTGTTTCCCCCCTTCTTTTCAACCTTTTTGAAGCTAAAGATTGATTTATATTTTCATGTGTTTGTGTATGTAAGAAAGAGAGTGCTGGAGCAGCTCACTGTCTTCTCCCACAGGGACATGGTGTGGTGGTGGACATGGGAATGTCAGGTTTATGGCTGGACTTGATAATCTTAAAGGTCTTTTCCAACCAAAATGATTCTATGATTCTATATAGGCACAAACATTTTTAGTATAGAAATACATATATCTTATACATATTTATGTAGAGACACACATGCAAACACATACATTTCTATTTCCCAGGCTCAATCACAATAATTTTTTGTATCTCTGCTCCTGCTGGCCCTTCCCTGAGTTGCCAGCATCTGTCATTGCCTTACCAGTCCTGGGTGGGAACCAGACCCCTCAGTGCCAGTCTCTGGAAAGGGACAGGCACTGAGCAGCACATTTTTGAAGACCACATCTTGATTTGTGATCTTGCAGTCCTAATCTGTGTTACCAGCTTGTGCTCTGTGAGGTGGAGTCTCTGGGCCACTTGTTTTATCTCAGTGACTCAGTAGGTGACTGTATGTCAGAAAAGTAGCATTTATTAATTTATTAATTCAGTGTTTGTGTGATGCCTGCCCTTAAGAATACCTGAGTCAGACTGCAACAGCTGTGCAGGCACAGTCTGTACATTTAGGGAGGACAAATGTGGGTGTGTGAGCTATGCTCTGTCAAACTGTTTAGGTTTTGTGCATTACCCTTTAACCTTGTTTTATCCTTTTTTTAGGGATTTGTGCCTGGTCTGTTTGGAACATCACATGGAGCACTTCAGTTCATGGCCTACGAGGATTTGAAAGAGAGATACAACAAGTATAGAAACAGAGTATCAGATACAAAATTGGTATGATGCTTGAGAATAAAACTATGTTGTGGCATGTAAATAAATAGAAGTTGATTACATTTGTTGGGTTATACAGCAGCCAGATGTAAAAAGTATTGGTACATTAATTGAAATGCAGAATATATAGAAGGAAATAATACCATATCAAGCAACTGGTTTTCAGTGATTTTGAAAACCAGCTTCTTATTTCAGCAAGTGTTTTGAGAATTTTAGAGGAAGGAATGAGGTTTTTTTCTTACTTGGTGGAACCAGAAGGAGTGGTATTAAACCCTGAAAAACCCTTTGGGTGCAACTTGGGCAAAGGTAGCTACTTTTGGAAGAAGTGTTTCTCTTGATGGGAATGAGAAGGCACAACATGTTTTACAGTCAATTAGTTGTAGCACTGCATGTAGTGAACACTGGTATTTCTTTTAATGTGTTGTATTATGAGGGGGAAAAAATCTAGAGTGTTGTTTGGTTGTACATTTAAAAATCAAATATGATTTTGGGAACTGGCTAATTTAAACCATACCTAAGGCAAGTCTGAAATTTTTTGTTGCTTTTAGAACACTGTGGAATACATAATGATGGCAGCTGTATCCAAAATATTTGCTGTGGTAGCAACATATCCGTATCAAGTTGTGCGAGCTCGTCTCCAAGACCAGCATAACACATACTCTGGGGTGTTTGATGTGATCCGCAGGACATGGAGGTAAGTGTGCAAAATCAAAGCCTACCTGTTGGAAACTGAGTTTTACAGAATTAGAGCTGCCTTTACTGGCTTCTGTGCTGGCTTGCAGCACCAGTACAGATACAGAGCAAACAAAGTGTTAGCTGTACAAAGTGATATTGTGCAAGATGCCACCAACAGCAGTAAGCTAAGGAGAGAGGAGGAGACAGGAGAGAGTCAATGCCCCCCTGCAGGTTTGTTTCTGTTGTTTATTCTGTCTCCCTTCTCTCCTCTCCAGCAAATTTCACAGGCTAAAAATAACATTTTTATGGCCAATGGACATGTTTGGGACACAAAGTGAAGTCTCACTTGAACTGCTTTAGCTTATCACAGAGGACAGGAGCATTGTGCTGCTGGGAGTTGTGGCTAATCCAAATTCCTGGCAAGGTGAGGAGAGCTAGCCAGAGCTGATTATACTGATGTCCCTGGGTTACCCTGGGGCCTGACTGCATTTGTAGTCTAGTCCCAGATTTCTCTAGGAAGCTTTAGAGACCTGTGATCTCACACCTACTCATATCTTCTCACAAACCTTCCCTGAGCTCCCCAGTGCAGGGGAGAGTTTTCAGGCAGACCTGTGTGGTTACTGAGGGTGGCCACCTCTGCATGTGGCATCCATTGTTTTGGGCAGTGCTGGGTTGCAGCATACTGCTGGAGAGATGGGAATGGGGTCCTGGGTTATGAAGAGGTGCAGCTGAGTAAGTGACTGGGGCTGTGTTGTTCCAGGAGGCCCCCTGGTTCAGAGGCTGTACAGCCATTTCAGCTGGAGGCAATTCTGAGCAAAAATAGCTCTGATGTGTCAGTGCTGTGCCCTTCAGTGCTGCAGGCTACAGGAAGGCTTATTAGTTCTGGTAAAGTGTAGTACAGCCATTCTGGGGCCACTACTGTGCTCATGATGAAACAAAGGGCCCTTAGGGAGGGAGGGTAGTGTAAACCACACACAAGCATTTCTCAGGATCTCTGTTCACTCATCCTTCCAGGTGTCCTAGGCCTGTGAGTCCTGTGCCTAAAGAGCTGAGATTTTAATGTCTGAAACTTTTTCAACAGCCCTAGCATGACACGCTGATTCAAACTGGGTCAATTCTCATTTATGGGCCATTAGAATCAAAATTCTGGAGAGGATGCTTAAATTCTAAAAAAATGAATACTGACTTTTCTTAGTTGTTTAGCCAGTTCTCATAGCATGAAGAAAGTAAATTGCCTTCTACTTAGACAATACCCACAAAAAAAACACTCAAAGCCTGGGCTAAATAACTGATCTACTTAACGCTATTATATTTTCAGAATAAAAAAATGATGGATTAATACTTGATGCACTTTAGCCACGGCCTGAAATTGTAATTTTTAACCTGAAGTACATCTCTCAATGGGAGTGTGAGAAATAAAATGCCAGGCTTTGTTTTATGTCTGATTTTTCTATTAAAAGACATTAATTAAAACAAATTTTTTTTTTGTCTTTAAAGGAAAGAAGGTGTTAATGGATTTTACAAAGGAATTATACCTAATGTGATCAGAGTGACTCCTGCCTGCTGTATTACATTTGTAGTTTATGAAAATGTGTCTGGCTTTTTACTTGGTTATAGAAAAGAAAATAATTAAACGTATGAACTTGTGTTCCTAGGAAGGAATCTATCCTTTATTTTTTATATTATGATCTGGGAGAAATTTAGTTCAGCAGTCTTCTTTGACACTTTGCATTGATCTGGTACTTTGAGGAAGGAATGTAGAGACAATAAACCCCGCCAACATCTTTCCTGTGGAATGTTCCTGCATTGCTGCCTTCCTCTCTGAATCAGCTTGAAGCAGATGTCTGTAACTGTGAAATAATAGTGCTGTGACTGGGTGAAGGCAGCTGCACAGCAATTCCATTCATCCTGGCCTGTCTGGAATAACCCACTAAGCAGTTTCAACAAGTCTCAAGATAACAGTTGGTGAGATTCTGCTCCTGCACAACTGGAAAACTTCATATGAAAGCCACCCTGGGGCCTGTCAAAACTTTCTTAAATCTCTGAGTCTCATTAAAACAAGGAATGTCACCTGAATCCACTTCTGTTGTTATTCGTCAGATTTTAAGATATGGAATGCTCCAGACTCCATTGCTCATCCAGCACAAAAATGCTGCCTCAGTGGGGTGCAGTTTGAAAACAAAATATTTTCTTAGAACAGCTGTTCATTCTTGTGTTTGAATAATTGCAAGTCTGATGAAACTCAGTTCTTGTCTCATACCAGGACAGACTTGCACTGTGGTTTTTGACTTGGTTTTAGCAGCTGACTGATGTGCTAAAAGTGCACACGTTGCTGTCCACTTAATTCATTTTCTCTCTCTTTCATTCTGTCTCCATCTCTCTCTGTGCCAGTCTGTCTCCATTAATGATACATCTGACAAAATATTGCTAAGTAAATGTATATTTGAAAGTGTGCTTACATTTTAAAAATTAGGATTTTTTTTCTTGTAATCCCATAGTAATGCAGTATTCCAACCAGTGTAATAACAAATAAGAACACGCTTACTTTCAATAATACTCTCTGGAAAAAAAAGTTCCTAGTCTAAAAAAATCCTGTGCTCAGGACTTTCTTCAAAAAAAAGCAGGACAATTCATTAATGTTTTCTGATTTGGTTTAAGGAAAAGATTGTTAATATATTGATTGCTAACTAACTGATAAATTATAGTCCATTTCAGTAAATTTGTATAATAATTATGGGGTTTTTCCACACCAATAATTGCTATCAAGGATATATACTTTTTAGAGTTCTGGGTTTGGGATTTTATTTCTTTATGAAAAGACGTTACTGAACCCTAATTGCTGACCCTATCTGTCTTCTGCTCTGTAAGAAGACACTAAGTATCTAGTAAGTATCATTTAGCTAGGAAATAAGTTGGCAAAGGCTATCCAACAGTTAGGGGGAAATCATCAGTTACATGGGGAGCAGAATAATCACTTGGAGAAGCTTCCTGTTTACTAGACTAACCTAAAGCAGAGAACAATTTTTAATAAAAAATTAACAGATTATGAACTTGGTTTAAATTTTAAGTTAAAATCTGGAAAGCTGCAGAAACTACTCAGCATTTTGAATCTGCTTGCTTGTTTTTATAGATACTATTGCCACATACCACATTTTGTGTATTGCTAACTTTATTAATAATTTACACTTCCACAATCCTATCCCCTCTACTGATACTGTTAATCTCATCAGAAAGAGTAATATCATCTGGGACCAGTGTGGCTGCCTTTGGTCTTTATTACAGAAGGTTCTGTGTGTATTTAGCTGAAGATAATTATGCTGGAAGTTTACCATGTAAATTATGTAGATCCATAACATAATGGATCCTCCATTCTGCCTTTGGAGTGTGCTTACTGGGGTTTGTGTGTTTTGTGGTACACAGAATGAATTTAATGGAACACTGAGTTAACTCTACCACCCAGGGTCCAAGATATATTGTGAAAACATATGAAAACATCATAAAAGAGCAAAAGCTGTGCACGTACTACCCTGGATTAGTGTGCTCTGGGCCCAGAACTCGTGCTTCAGGATGCAAAGACAGGCTGTGAACATGTGCACAATCACTCCCTGTGTGTTAACTGGCGTTCTGTAAGTTCACACCACAGCTCAGCTCATAGTAACTTGTTTGTGTTCAGATACCTTAAAACCATCGTCCAAGCCAGTGAAAACATTACAGTTCTTCAGAGACAAAATACCAGCTCTGTAACTTGCTGGCTTGCAGCAAATCTCACACCATCTTGCAGCTGGGCAAGCCCAAGTGCTCCCCTCAGTGCAGGTATTCTCCCCTCAGTATCTGCAACAACAGCTACAGGCAAGAGCTACCCAGCCAAGAAAGACCTGGGGGAAGTCTTACAGTTTGTTCAGAAAAAAAAAAAAGAGATTTAATCCTAAATAGCTGAAATAAATTAATTTTCTCAGATTTAATTGGGTTTTTTTCCTTCTAATTTCTGGGAAGAGTGGAGATTTTTGCATGTTGTACATGCTTTTCGTGGGTTTTTTATTTCATTAATGTAAAATTGATTTTGTAATATAAACATGATTATTGTTTCTCTTTAGAATGTGTACAATTTTTAACAATATTTGAGTATGTTGCAGCATTAGGAAGAAAGAAACCACTGAAGTTTATGGTCTTTTGGCATGATCAATGTTATCACTTGTCAAACAGCTGTGACATCATTGTTTCACTTTACCAGTTCACTTTTTGAAAGCTTAGGCATTTCAACCTGCCTTATTTCTCTGTCTTCTAAACTGTTTAATATATCTAGCTTTTAACCAATACCAAAGTGATTCTATATATCTGAAAGGCTAAATCCAGAAGAATTATTTTATAGGAGCAATGGAATTAAGTGTTGTAATTGTAAAATTTAGTGTCTGCATCTCAGTAGTGGAGACGAGTCGTAGATGCCACACTGAAATCTAGCAAGAGAGGGAAGGAGATCTTAGCTAGTCTTGTTTTGCTCAGTTATTCATAATGAGGTATTTCACACCACATTGTCTAGGTCAGAGTTAAGTCACAAAGAGTTTGTTGAGAGACAAGACTGTAACAGCAGATAATCCTTTTCTTCAGTCAGGTTTACAGGAGTGAATTTTATGTGTGTTTTCTGAAGACTAAAGCCAACACCTGATTTAACTTTCTTAGAACTTTACCCACAAAGCCTTCTAAAAAAAATTGTGTATCATAACACCATGTAAAATACATTAAACAGAATAATGTTCAATAAAATAACCTGGATTTTTTTTGTAAAAGGTCTTATTTATTTGATACAAAAAGTTACGGTTAATTCTAAAAACAGTGGTGGTATTACATCAAAAAAGAAATTTTAAAAGTTAATGAACTTGGTTTTGATATTTGCATTCTAAAACGATTATTACAAAAAGTCTGTCATGTGCAAAACAAGACAAAGGCTACAGATGCAAGGCTTTGGTGCCTTTCAGTCCAGTACTTGCATCCAACTCTATTGAAATAAATTCTGAAAAAAGTAATACAAAATTTAAAAAAAGAAAAGGTATTATAAAAAGGGAGGGAAGTTATTTTGGCAGTTCTTCAATGATGATTCGGGAGACTGAATTCCATCCAGTAGAAGCATCTCCCCGTGGATAATCTGAGCATGTCCCAACCCAGATGGCAATATCCACCAAGCCAGCATTGATCCCTTCGCACAGACCTTCCACTGGTTAAAGACAACAATCAGGTTACCTCAGCAGACACAATCCCTTTGTATTTCACAACTGAAGGTGGACTCAAGTACTTAAGAACAGCAGTTTGTTGCAAGCTTGTGCTATTTAGTTGTGTGAGCAGTTTTTAGAATTTTAGAACAATTTCAGAAATAAAAACTATAATGTAGAAATGTGGCAGCATCAGTTACAGCCACGCACTGCTTCTGTCCATGTTGCTGTTTGACACTCATTGCAGTACCTGAAGCAGATCACAATCCACAGGATGGCTAATTGGGAGGTATACCTGCTGCTTTAAATACCCAAATTTACACACTGGGAGATGGAATATGGCTTCATACTCTTCCAGACATCTTTCTAGTATTGATGGGAGGGGGTGGGGCACAGCCATCCTGGTTTACAGCTAAGCCCTGTAAAGGTGATTGACACCCTGTAAGCTTTCCCACTCCTAAGTGACTGCTTCTGTATAAAGTTCCACTCCTGATACCCTACTAGCACCACTAGCTGGAGGTGGGGTAATGAAGACCAGTCTGCTCTACCCCTATGCTGAAAAAATCCTATGATAGCTCTAGACCTTAGATTTTATGTAGCCATGCAGTACAGGGAGGAAAATGGAGAAAGGTCATAGACTTTACATTCCCTTTTCGCAGTGTCATATCCTTTTATGTTGAATGAATTCACTAATTTTACCTCTGCCAAGCAAATGAGTAATTGCTCCCAGATTTTTCACTTTAGAAGTACTCTTGTGCCCCATCTGAAATCAGAGTAGAAATTGCAGGAGGAATGTCTTATTTTTTGCACAGATAATGTGCAAATATCAGTATTTTAAGCCAGGATGACACTGTACTTGGCAGTAAGGCTGTTTCTCCATAAGCTAATACAGCACAGAATGTCTCTGCATTCATGTTGTGGCAGAGATCAATAGACCTGTCTGGACAGAAGTCTCTTCCATTTCTAAATCTCAGGATGTAAGTACCACGAAAAATAACCACAGCCAGAAAGTACCACTAAATAAATAATAATAATAACACTGTTACTTATCAATAGTCAACTCTGAGGCAGCAGAGTAAGAGGAACAAGTATGAGTTGGCCACTCTCTGTCTTTGGTAGCTGCTGCTGCCTTCTACTCCACCTCTGCTCTCCCAGCATACATACCTGAGGAAGTTCTGTGGATGTTAATAGTGGAATTCAGCTCTGGGCTTCCTTGATCTAAGTATATTATGGCTTCAATGGGCAGTGGCCCAGCACACTCTGCCCCGTTGAAGGTGAAGTACCAGCGCTGGCAGCAGGCGTTCCTGCACTTGAGCCGAAGGGAGCCGCTGAAGAGCACGCGGAGAGCGCTGTTGGAGCGCATCTTGGTGAACGTACATTCCTGGCAGGAGACAAAAGTGCTTTGGTACAAACCTCTGGGTTTGAGCTTGTTTGTTTTCTATATATTTATATTTAGGACACGGATTTAGGAATGTATTTGTTTCAAAACATTTTGGCAATTCTCTTTAGTTCTCTCTGAGAAAAAAAAAATAATTAGAGCCTGGAAAATCCCTTGTGGTGCAAAGATGCAAATCAGAACTGCGCCTCATAGATGGTAAAGGAGAAACTGATTATGGAAATTCTTAACTTTAGATAACACCTGCTGTTAAGTTAGCCTAGTTATCTTCTGGGATTTATGTAAAGGGATATAAGCTCTCTGAAAGCTGCACTCAAGCCACAGAATCACACAATCATAAGGATTGGAAGGGACCTCTAAAGATCATCTAGTCCAACCCCCAAGTCCTTGCATGACAAGACAGCACAGTTTCTGTCTCTGCTCTCTGCTAACAGAAATCCTGGACTTAATGATTATCACAAGTCTTTTGAGACATTTATACCAAATAAAAGCTTCACAACTGAAAAATAAATATTTTCAGGTTTTTAAGTGGTTGTGTTAACCTGTCTTCAAAATGCTGGATATCATGGGAAACAAAAAATAAACAAACCAGCTAGAGACAGTTCTGCAAGTACAAGGCAGTTAAAAACATCTACAGAAAAAGTTGATTCTCCCTCTAGCCACAGCACAGCAGTTAAACTTATATAATCACTCTGGGCTTTGCTTCATAGTTGGGATTGAGCAGGGATTTTTTTTCTAAAAGTTTTACACCCAGGGCTGCAGTGGAGGACAGACTGTTTGTGTCAGTCTGGGTGAGACTGAAAATTCTGCTCCTGAGCAATGTTGATCCTTTGAAGTAGCATCCTGCCAACTGAGTTTTAGTGAACAACCACTTTGAAGCAAGAGTTACAAAGACAAGGTACAATTAACATTAAAGATGCTCATCCCTTCTTAGGATTTAAGTGGTAAAAACCTTGCCCTGTTTTGGCAAGCTAGAGGTACTTTTCTGGTACTGTCACTTTCAGCCTTACAGTTACGGACCTGGTCTATTAAATGTACTCTTACACCAGCTACAAAATTCTTCCAAAACCCTATTCCAGAAATGAAACAGGCACATAGCTGAAACACAGCTGAGAGGAATCCGAAGTAGCTAAGCCTTCAAGAAGTTCACCCTTGCATGCAGAAAAAGGCCCCAGCAGGAAATCTGCGAGGTTTGTGCTGCCCAGCTCACAGAGCAGACCTGGAGCCTGCTGTGGTTGGTGCGGCCCCTCTGGGCAGCGCCCACTCACCGCGATCTTCCCAAGGTCGATGCCGTAATTCAGCGCGCTCCACGAACACTGCTTGAAGTTGGGTGTCCAGGACTCCTCGATGCTCTCCCGCATGCACTCACCCTTCTCTCCTTTCAGCCCATCCCGTCCCGGGATCCCAGGTGTCCCAGGGATCCCGTTTGCTCCTGGGTTTCCATCCCGTCCAGGAACGCCACTGGGGCCTTGTAAGCACATGCCATTATACTGGAAGACAGAACAGATCTTGCTGCTTCCATCCCTTAATTCCGAGGCTAACCAAGTCAAACACAATAACAACAAAACACAAAGCCCTGCTGTGCCACAATGGGCTATTTCTGCATCTCTGAGAAAATGGTTCCACAGAAGAAAAAAACCAAAGAACAAATTTCAAAGATAAGCAGTGCCAGCAGAATTTGCTGTAAAATAAGATGCCATTTTTTAAATATAAAGATACATAAGCACTCGAATTCAAAATTTACCTAGTCCTAGAATTAAAACCTGTTGGAAAACCTCAGAAGATTCAAAACATTTCAATACAGAAACAAAAAGAGAAGTCACGTGTTAATAGTTGCTTTCTACTAACCAACTATTACTTGTATAATTGTCTATGCTAATACATTTTCATTATTACTTTTT
>WEIU01022956.1:34545-70078 GCA_013389925.1 Aegithalos caudatus | reverse complement strand
GCTTTCCCCGGGCGATGCCGGAGCCCGCGGCCGAGCCGGAGGGCGGCAGGGCTGCGGGGCCATTCCTGGCTCTCCCGGAGCCCCTCCAGGCTCTCCCCGAGCCCCGGGCAGTTCCCCAGGCACCTTCAGGTGTTTGCTCGGCAGCCCGTGAGCCCTTTCCCATGAAGGAGCTGTCGCTGCAAGAAACCGCCTAACGCCACAGCGGGATCCTGATGCACCGTGAGGGGAAACTGTGATAAAGTATCAGCTGGGCATCAGCCACAGATTTCATTTTAACAGAAGTTAAGGTAAGGACACAACATCCTTCTAACAATAGGGGATTTTGGACTTTTTCGAAAAACCTGGTATTGCCAGACTGAACATTGTCAATTTAGTAACAGAAGGGAAGTTCTCGGCTACCCACTGTAAGCCATCTCATATTGATTTCATTTAAAATCATACTTTGCTTTTCATCGTTCTTGAAATGAAAGCACTGTAAAATAAAGGATGTGATATGTCCTCAAGAATTCAAAATAGAAATAACAAATGTTTGAGAGGTAGCTTCTGGTAGCTACTGCAAACTTCTTGGGATTTGTAGAGGTGGAGTTTCCAGAAGGGGGAGATAAGCTTTTAAAACTTTTTTTTTTTTTTTTTTTTTTTTTTTTTTTTTTTTTTTTTTTTTTTTTTCTGAACTATTTAATAAAACCACACATTTCTCCTGCAGGAAAGAATGCTATGAGAAGTTGAGTCATTCAAATAGGCTGCATGGAACCACATTTTTGTGTAGCCTGAACCCCTTCATGTGGTTCTGCACTTTAAGCCACTTCTGCCTTTCTCTCCTTTCCATGTCTGTGCAGATCTACACCACAGGTCAGTCACACTGCTGTCATCAACCCCGTCACACGCTGTCCTGAGAACTGGGACTGACGTCAGCCACTGTGCTGAGGTGAGGGCTCCTACCTTGTGAAGCAGGGCAGTGTTACACCCTGACAACTTCAAAAAAAACCAGCTGGTAAATAATAATTGTTCCCCTAAACCAGCTGGGAAAAATTTATGAAATTATGTAAATCCCTAATTGTAACAATTGCTTTGGTGACAGCCTCAGTCAGCATCCACAAACAGACACAGGCAGAGGCTTCATTGAGCAATTGTGCAGTGCTGTCAGCAAACCCTGCTACCTCTGGCCTGGGCTGATGGCAGTACTGTGAAGGTGGTAATGTTTGATTTCTGTGTCACCTGCATGTTCACACAAGCGTCCTTACCAAGGGCTGGGGATCCTCAGCATCAACACAGGCTGTTGCTAAGGTGTGTCCCTTCACATGGTGCCAAATTTCTGCATTGCAGAATTAATTTCCTGAGGCAAGGGGCAACAGCTAAAGTGCACAGTGCAGCAGCACTGCACACCTTCCTAAAGCAATCACTGAGGATTTCAAAGAACAAAATTTGCGTGGACACTCACAGTTATTTCCCCACATGGGTTTGCTCCCTATATGTTTGAGTGTGGTTTAGAAGCTTTGAAATTATAAACGGCTTTGCCAGAGGAAGCAAACTGAGGAGCACTGTAAGAGAAGGTCCTAGCAAACAACAGTGGGACATCTGCTTTGAGCTCTGATGAGTGTATTGTGCAGCTCCTAGCACTCATTTGACTTGCAGTGTGCATTTCCATCTGGAAAACAGAAATGTCAACATCCTCCTTAGCCTTCTTCAGCCCAAGCAAGCCTTGCCATCTGATAGGCTTATGCTCTGTGGGCTTCTGGTATATTCAAATGCCTCTGAGGGTACCAACCACTGCCAAATGCTGGTGAGATACTCAAATTGAATCAGAACTACTGATCTACTTTGCCTTAACTATTTTGCAGCTAAAAGGAGTGGTAATAAACTTGCCTGAGCATCCTCTGACCATGATTGGACCAACTAGTGATTACTTTATTTTATCCATCTTGCCATGTGATATAGGCTTTATCTTTTAAACGTGGCCTCACAAACATATCAGGAAATATTATGGGTTGTTACATCCACAACTTAATGTCACTAAAATCTCCCAGATGGCTCCTGCACAGCCTGGGCAGGCTCACACAAGGTCACCATAGCACAGTCAATGCATCTTCCACCGCAGATGCTCATAGATGAGGCTGATGCCGTGAGTGCAGTCTCTCTGCTGCAGCATGAACTGCTTTCCCCCTCACATAGCCTCTCAGCATTCCAAAGATCCAGACACGCAAGACTGGAGAGGAGGATGTTCCCATATGCATTTGTATTTCCATTCACCTCAGCTACAAGATATTTAAATTCAAGCGACCGCCCATGGGGTCACTGGGTCTCTCTGCCTTTCCTGTCCAAACTATTCCAGTAACTGTTTGTTAGCACACTGGTTTGAATTCAACCAGTAAATATTTATTATTCAATTCGATTTTTATTCAGTCCTTAGTTTTTACAGTGTGAAATAACTGCAGGGAACCAGAAATACCAGACTTAGTTGTTTAGATATTACTGAAAGTTCGAGGCTGAGGATCCTGAGACAAAAGAGGCCCAGTAAGGTAAGTGCCAAGACCTGGATTTTTCATCTGCCTTTAACTCTTACTGCTTTATGCATTTCCCCGTTCTGGGGATGTCTGGGGATTTTGACTTTGATTGGCAGCCTGATCTCTGCATCACTCTGGGGAGCATGTTATTATACCCCTGGGCAACAGCAGAGTGCTCGAGGTTAGCACTGCAGTGCTCTGCATCACAACACTCAGCATCTGTGCCAATCTGTCCTTGGTGATTTTAACTTTTAAAAGGATTTTCATAATTTAGATCTTGTTCACTTTATTACTGACATTTTAGGGTGTGTTATAAGTTGGTGTAAAAGGCTGAGATCAGGGAAAACTGTTGAATTTTTCAAATGACTCTTTGCAGGCTGCCTTTCTGATCAAGGAGACAAAGAGCTGTCTGTACTGCTGTAGAAGAAAACTAAAGTAGGAGCTCTCGGGTAATTTATTACAGATTTAAGAAATTGATTCCAACTTCTTCCACAAGAAAAGCCATTGGAATGGCACAAAAATTAAAGGGATTTTTGCCTTAGTCCCTTCTAACACCTCTTAATTTAAATACATGATTCTTATAGCATAAGTAATATTAAAAAAAAAAATCCAAAACATCTCTCCCTCTATTTTATTGCTTTACTAGCACAGATACACCTATTTAAAAAAAAATCTTTCTGTAGCTTCTACATAAAATGATAAAAGCATTATAGCCACAGCAGTGCTTTGCAGGAACACCTATTAACATTTGAATCTTAAAATCTAATCTGGGGCATGTGCTCACCCTTCAGAGACTTGTCTGCAGAAGAGAATTCCTGTGTTCCCATGAGGACAGGATTTTTTATGTGTGGGGAAAAAATCATGAAGATAAGTGTTAATTCTTTATTTCTGAATAAGCACATGGCAGTTCTTAATATTACTACAGGAAATATAATTTTACACAATAAAAAACATGAGAGAATCACCATGTTTTATTATTCATATTAATTACGTTTTCTATGGAGATAAATCTTTAACATTATCTCTGACAAGTCAAGACCAGGACATAGATCAGATACCAGTGAAAACTTATGGAAACAATTCCTTCCATTGCTTGCTGGGGTTTCAGGCAGATCAGTTTTTTTCTGTCCAAGCCATCAATTGATTTATAGTTGCATTTGCTTATAGCTGTGTTTTGACAATAATAATGGAGGTGCTGAATATTTTAAACTTAACACTATTCACAAACAGAGAGAGATAAACTTTAATAAAACTGTTTGGGAGAACTGTCTGCTTTACTGATAAAGGATAACTCAGGACACCAGATGTTTCCATGGTGTAAACTTTATGATGAAAAGTCCATACTGTTTCCATTGACTGCTGGTTGCAAATTTCAGACCCTGAAGGGGTCTGGTCTGTACCTCTGCAAGTCTGCTCCCAAGAGCAGCTGGCACAATCCCAGCTGCAGTCACGGAAACATTTGGGTCTGCAGGGGCATCTGGAGCACATCTGGTTGAAGCAGATTCACTTAGATTGGGTTGTTCAAGGACTTGTAGAATGGCAAAATTATTTCAGCCCAGTTTAAAATTAAATTCACTCGGTGTCCAGTGAATCATCACGTGCAAGGGGAAAGCTGAGTCTCAGGAGGAACATTTGTTCATTAGAGTGGCTGGGAGTTAGTCAGTGGTAGAAAAATCACTTGGCTACCTCATGAAACCTCAATGAATAGAAAGGCTTATACAGAATTGAAAAGCTAACTTTCCTTAAATTCTGCGCTAATAAATGGTTATTAGGATGTGAAATACAGTGTTCCATTCAGACAGGAAGGCTTCTTCAAATGAAGGGCACAATCTGCATTTTTCTACACCGTTCATCAAAGGCACTGCCAGAAGTTTGTCATTCCAGTTTTCAAGGTAGTAGCTCGAATTAGTGATAGTCCTGAAATTAAAGGAATAGACTTGAACTTTGAAACGTTTTATTTTATTTGTGTCAAATAAACCCTTTGAAAAGGAGTTCCTCAGGATAAGCAAGCTATGAGCAGGGCTGAGGGAGGGCTCTGTAGCCTTCAGGGTGGCTTACAGAAACCAGAGGTCTATAGCCACCATAACAGGCACACACAAAATGCACAGAAGCCTGTGGAAGCAAGATTTGGTCAAAGAAACAAACTATTTGGCCCAGTTGCAAAAGACTCAGGAGAGGGACAGACAAGCAGATCTAAACAACGACAGATGGAAACACACGTGATCACTGCAACTCTGCTTCTTGGATGTAGTGGTGGAGCTGGAAGCCTGTGGCATTCCTGTGACCTGGCTCCTCATACCCACACTGACCTCAGTGAAAAAGTGCCATGGCTTGAGGCAAGCAGGGCCGTGGAGCTTCTGGGCAGCTCCCCCAGCATCTGCTCACAGATGTCACTGTCACTGAAAGGGCAATGCATGGACAGGGGCTGCTGGGTCAGGCACAGTGAGGCTCACCACAAGGGGTTCAGTGGGGTCATCCTTTAGCCCTGAGGATACTGAAACAGGTAAACTCTCGCATTAAAGTTGTTTCATGTGCTAAAATAAGAATTTTATTTGACTTGCATCAACAACTGCCTAGTGCAAATGTAAAGGATCAAGCACCTGAATCCCTGGCTCATGTGGCGATGAAAATGTGTTTGGCCAGAACAGTAAAAGACCCACCTGTGAAGAAAAATGTGGGTTTGAGCCCTTCTTTAAGTTATATTTTAACTATGCTTTTGTGAGGCATAACCTAGTGTGGTTTCCTTGCTTCTATCCTTGTCACTTTGCTGTAATTACAGCACCTCTTGGTTGACTAAAGATCATATTTATGAGTTCATAATTTCCCATTGTCAAGTAGAACAACTTTCAGGATGCGTGCTCTAAAAATGCTGTTGGAGTAATACTAACTTGAAAGGAAAAGTCTTTTTTTTTGTGTGTGTGTGTGTGTGTGCATGTGTGTGTGTGAGTGTGTGTGTGTGTGCTTTCTTGGGCTTTCCTGCTGGTTTGGTGACTGTCCATTTCTCTCCATAGAGAATCTCATCACAACTCTCAGCACCTTTAGTGGTCTTTCTCAAGAAAAATAAATTAATTTCCATGGTAAGCCCCGACTTCAGCCAGCCCAACACATTTACATCTCATCCACCCACCAGCACATCACACCTGTCAGTGCTATGGCTCCACATTTCACAGATTCACGTGTCTAGAGTATTTATCCCTGTAGTGCATCCACTTGTTCTTTACTTGGAAGTCCGGATCGCAGCCATGCCAGTAGGAATCTGCAAGGAGGAGAGCAAGTCCCAGCTAGGACTGTGTCCAGTTGGCAACATCAGTGACTCAAACCCAGCACTCAACTGCTTCAGCTTCCTCAAAGCCTCCCTCCATTGTTGGTCATTCAAGACTTACCTGCACTCTTGGATAGTAGGTACGATACTAGTAGAATTGGGTCTGGAGGGAATGCTTCCCAGATGGTGGAATAACTAATAACTTCAACTAATAACTAATTTACTATTAAATTCTTGTGATCCAGTTTCATCTGGTAAGGTAGAACATCAGGAAGATAAACTGGGACACACATTCTCTTTAGTCCTTCATACACAACCAACACAGAACATCCTTTTTCCTGTTAAGACCCTTTGGTGGTTAATCATCCCCCTTCACCCCCAGACAAACCTACTCAACAGTAATAAAATGTCTTCTTGCTGTTTCTCTTCACCTTGTATGGCAAAAATGACTCCTAAAAGACCTTTCCCCTTAAAATAGCTGATGTTGTCTCATGCCTATTCTGATGTACCTGAGTGTGCTCTCTGGAAGGGAGGTCAGAGTCCCCCCACATCACCTCCACCCAGTACCAAGGGCCTGTTTAGCATTGCCCTTCCACAAAAAGTGCTTTCTTCCAAACAGCAGGAACTACTCCCCTCTCCAGCTCCTGTCTGAGCTAAGAAAGCAGCTGTGACTAATTTAATCAAGGTAGATCATTATTTATTTAAGGATCTAATTGGCCATTACTTTATTTCGACTAGTAAAACCTGAAAGAAAGCAAAATTTTATTTCACATTTTGTTTCAGTGATCAAAGTTGAAATGCAGGGAGGGAATAAACATTAACAAAGACTCAGATATAAATGCCCTGGCATGTTTTTAATCTTTTAATTATACTTTTAATCTCAAGTGCTTTTCAATAGGAAGTAAAATCCAGTTAATGAAAGTGGATTCATAGACGTACATCAGAAATACGTTCTGAGCTCCACTTCTATGTCTAAAAAGCAGAAAGCTCATGAATGCATGGTATAAGTTGCTTTAATTAAACTCTAGTCCATTAAAAAATACGAGTATGGTAAGTGTAAAGGCATGAAAGACTAAGTGCAAAAAGAAGGTAACGTGCAGGAAGTAACATTTATACTCTTGAGACTGAACTACCTTTGGTGCCAGCCATCTCAATTACTGCAAATACCACTGGTTAATACTGGCAGTGAGCTTTACCAGTGAATGCAGGCAGAGAGCAGCCAGATGCCTTCAAAGACTGATCCAACAAGCGGCCAGTGTGAAGGGAAGGATGCAGAATCTCTCCTTTGATGTGCAGCCTTCCAAAACAGCACATTGAGACTGGGTGGTCAAACTTCACAGCAAAACAGGATTCCTTATCCTCTGCAGCTACTGCATTTTTCAGTGTTTTGCAGAATACTAAACTTGTTTTTATTAAAAGAAATTAAACTTTGCATGTTAATTTTTTTTTTTTTGCTTTGAATTTAAACTGGATTTGACTGTTTAAACCAAATATATTCTGTATCCTGTAAGGAAAAAGGAGCTACAGTTCTCTGTAAATCAGCTGAACAGTTGTAAAAGAAAATAGTGTGATACTTCATCTCCATCACTGAATTGTTGGGATTTTTACTATAAAAAACCAAAAGGATTTAAACAGGTTTTAAATACTGCAGGTATTTTTTTTTTCTTCTCTGGTAATAACACTTTTTCAATGTTACAAACATTATTTTGTTTATATTTTCAAACTTAAGACTTATTTTTTCAAGTATGTACATAGATTTACACTCTACATAAAGTCTACCCTGGTTTTCACTAAACACATTTAGGAAAACAGAACAGTCAGATACAGTATAAACAACATGTACCATAAAAGTACCATATTGATAATTTCAGGTGCTGTTTATTTCACAAATCAAATATTATTTGATATGCCAAATTTATTTTGTCCTTAAAAAGATTTTCTATGCAACCTGAAAATTCAGTGCAATGTATAACTTGAAGTGATTTATGACATCTTTGTTCAGAGAAAGATATTTGGCACACATAATTCCAGGTTTGGAGAAGCTGTCAATATCCTTTATTCTAGCTTCTTGCTAACAGTGGCACCGAACAAGACTAAAATGGCTGTGTCCATGTAAATAGCTGGATTTAGAGTACATCTTCCAGAAGATTGCCAGCCTCCATTAAACAACTTCAGCTGATGGAGATGTCCCAGGAAGAAGCTATTATCACAGGTTCAGAAAAGCCCTTTTAACATGAATGGTTTAGCTTCATTCAGATAAGAGGAAAGCAAATAAATAAATACCTTTTGTTAGAGAAGCTATTTATGAGATTCTGCACTGCCCCTCATCATAAGGCAGTCAGTCTTCCAGGCCCTGACTCATTTCTGTGCCCATTTTCTTTCAGTTTCTTTCCCCTCATCACTGATGTGAGCATCAAACAGCACTTTAATTTTCCATTCACTGCTCGGGTACTTGGCAGTTAAAGCACCCAGAGAGGTCACAGCCTCTCTGCCTGTAAGGATCACCCTGGGAATTCAGAGTCTGTTTTTTCTGGTACAGCTGCTCTGGAACACACAAAGTGCTACAGTCTCATTTCACTGCTAGTCAATGTTTTGATTATTGCTTCCTATTTCACACTTCTTTGATAATTTATCTATTTTAAGCCCACAGTATTGCTATAACTTCAAAGTTACTTTGCATTTATCTTTTGTAGAGCAGTTTCCACAAAAGCAAATTTTTTTCATAACTTCCTAAAAAGGGGGAATAACATTAAAAAATTAAAAATCAGTATTTTAAGAAGGTGCCAGCATGAGCAGTCTGGAAATACACATTCTACATAATCTAAGGGAGGTCTTTAGAGGTCATGAAATAAGAAATGCCATAAACATTAGGATGAAAGACTAGTTCAAGTTCCTCACTCCTTCATAAGTCCATGTTCATGTGAACAATTCCCAGCATTGTTCTGTCTCAGTTCCTCACTCAGGAGGAATAAAATCATTGCAATACTTTATTAACTCACACAGCCCTACTAAAAAATACTTGATTTTAGGTGCAAAAATACTACAGTAGTGGGTAGAGCAGCAAACATGCCACATCTAGTTACCGAGAAATATCCACTCAGAAGCTCTTACTATACAACAGCATATTTTATTACTAACAAATACAGTAATAACAAAACTACTGAACATGTGTAAAAAGTTACCTGGTTACAAACAGAACTAGAAAAATGAAGGGCATTTAGTGTGCCTTTTCACAGGAAGTTTTTCATATCTTTCTTACTGTCCACTTAGTAGCAAGAATTCTGTGCACCATTCTTTTAATGGGAAAATTCTAAAAGAAAGAGTATATCCCATTGAAGGCAATAAATTACAAATGCTAAAATGTAGATACTGTAACAAAGAAATTCCATTTTTAATGCATGATGGATAAAACAAGTAACCTTGGTTTATCAGAACTGTAGTTCCTGCTGTTCCAGCATTTCCACGTCCTTTGTACCATGCAATTTTCATTGTTCATCACCATGAATGCTACCCCAACTCACAGTAAATTTTCTGCATAATACCATAACATTGAGAAATACTCTTACTAGTGGTCAAATGCAACATGCTGGACAGTCTTACAAAATGCACTGACAGTTAGTTTTAGAAAATAGCAAAATCTGTCTCCAAATTATCTCAAGTAATAAATCCCATTGGATCTTAAAAAAACCTTGACTCAAATTAAATTAGACAATGAAATTGTTATCCACATAAGCAGTACTTGCTCTTGAGAACACTAGTGTAAGAAAGGCTATATGTATTAAGGCCTTTTTGATTTAGACAAAATATATTGCTGTAGCACTATAGAAAATTAGGCTTTGTAGAAAATTAGGCTTTGTAGGAGAAGTATTAAGGCTGCCTTCTCAGTTAATAGATTGTTCAAGAAGCCTGCATATTAGTAACTCAACAGTTATCTGCAAGGTATTTCTTTATAGCATTTAAAAAAAAATGACGTTACTCACACAGAAACAGCACAAGAGGAGCTGTTGCTACAGCTCAGGACAAAAGCCCAATGCCTGCACGTCAGACAGTGCCCAAGGAGCCCGGGAGGCTGAGGTGTTCCCTTGGGCACCATGCCCTGGAACACCACGCCAGGAGAGGCTCCAAGAGGCAGTTTTCTGAGACAGTGCTGCACCATCCCTGCAGCATTACCTGGCACACCCCAAATATCAGTGCACTTTATGGATAAAGGTCTAACCTGCTTTTCTCAGAACTGTGCCATGTTGGCTGAGCACCAGGGGACCCTAAGGGAAGCACAGGAAGTTTCCCAAGTTTGTACAATACATAAAAAACAGTAGTTCTAAAGATTGACCTTATGCAGTCACTTATTTACAAAATTAGTTTTTATGTACAAAATAAACTACTATAATTTCAGATTCCCTTTCATATTCAGTGTACAAGCTACCATAAACCAGTGCTATAATTGATACAGCATGAAACATAGTTTAGAATGTATTCAGAAATCTGTGCATCACTTATTTAAGTGATAGTGTTGTTTACGAGACAGTAAAATACAAAAAATTTATAAGTTTTGAAAAATATTGAAGAGGCAGATGGAATTTTATACCTTGAGAAGTAACAGTGCTTTCTAAGCATTATTTTAATGCAATTCATCACAAAGTGTTCTTTATATACGGAATAATGTTTGTCTCTCATATTTTTCTTATATTATTGCCATGTCCTACAGAACTTAAATTTCCATTAGTCCTGGACAGGATTAAATACAGTACATTATTGCTAGCTGTCCCTACAACAAAACATACATTTTTTAAGTGCAAAGCAGGATATGTGTGTTTTTTAATAAGGCACAGAATATCCATTATTTCCAGTATAACAAAGAACTCATGTCAGTTTTATGCAATGCAAATGCTCATACAAATTTTCAGTCTTTCAAGGATTAGAACTGTTTCCTGAATCCAACTCTCTTCTGGTGTCTGAAGCTGAGTAGACGAGCAGTGATACAGAAGGTGACTGTGAGACATCAGGTATTTGGGAACAGCTCCTTTGTAGTGAAGGAGATTCACTAAAATCATTTCTAGGAGTTATTCTGTAAGTAATGAAAAATAAAACTGAGTAAATTTTAGGCACAGTTTAATTTACATTACACTGAAAAAAAAAAAAAAAAAAGAGTAGTGAAATCATAGTATGTCTTCAGCTGTACTCTTTCCAAAATGCAGCACAGTTCTGTACACTTTTCCTATGGTCACCACTGTTCTTCAGACCCATCACCTCCCAATGTGATTGCAGTGCAGTCACAGGCTTCTTGAGGGTCATTGTTCAACAAGGAGAGAATATCCTACAAGCTGAAACTCCAACATGCAATGCTTAAAAAGAAGAATCCTACAAAAGTACAGACAGCCCACATGCTAAACATACATGGCCACAGTCTGCAAGTCCTCTCGACAGCTACTGAATGTCAGTTGCATCCTGAGAATACCCTGATTCTTCAGAGAGAAGAAACTGAAAACTAACAAAAATAATGGTAATATGTATAAACAAAGAAAACACTGAGCTCAGGAGCCTTACCTTCCTTCACCTACTCTCTTCATACTCTCAACCAAAGTACTGATGTGACATGTGCTTTCTGCTTTGTTTCTCCTTTCCACCTGATCCACGGTCAGTTTAGCACTGGGTAACATTTGATCTCCGCTGTTTTCGCCCTCCTCGACTCTTCGGGCTGCTGCTCCCTCTGCCTCTATCTCTTTCTCAGATGTCTCTGGAGAGGTTTTAATTTCTGCCATAGTTTCTTGGCTTAAGTAATCATGATTAGTGATTGCTACTGCAGAAGTTCCATGATTTGTTGTGCCACCTGTACTGGTCCCCATTGACTTTGAAATTACTTTCAGTCTGTGTGAAGTTGACTTGTAGTGCTTCTTTTTATGTTTAACTTTGGAATTGTGCCTCAAGAAAAATTCACATGATTCCTGCAGCACTCTTCGACTCTCACTGATTGGACTGAAAGAGAGCACAAGCACATAACTGAACAAAGAGGACAACCTTAGCTATAATATAATGAAGAGTAGTACACAAAGCCTTGAAAGAACAGCAACCAGTGATGCAATCTGAGCTGGATGTTAATGAACACAGGGAAAAAATTATATGTGAAAAGAGGAGAAAAAATTATAATGGCTCCAAAGTAATTTCTTTGGATATAAATAAATAAAGCAGATTTCTACATTTCTTACTTCAGCAAATAGGTCCAATGACTACAGTGAATTAATGATCTACTAGAGAGAAAAGGATTGGCTCATAGGCAGCTGCATTACTAACTCCTTCAAATGAAAACGGTAAGCATTGTAAAAATCACTTCATTATTTTTAAATCCTTGTAGCTAAAAGCAATTAACATCTGAAACACAAGAAAAAAATATACAGGAAATGGAAAAATAGGGGAGAGGGAAAGGAAGCTATAAATTCACCACTGAGGAATGTAGATGTAAAATTAAAAGAGCTTAGAGACTGCTGCCTTGGGAAATCCAAAGAAACAAAACAATGTAAAACCACAGTATGATTTATAAGTAATAGATAATCTGAAAAGAAATAATCAAGTCATAAAAAAGAATTGAAAAAAACAACTACAAGAAACAGAGACAAAAATTATAAGCTGTTTAAATCCATAGATATAAATTTGCTTGAACTAGCTAATAAAATGGAATTATTTTGTTTAATTAAAAAAAAATTGCATTACAGTAAATGTAGTACTAAGTACTGTGTGAAATGAAGTGGTCACAATACACGAAAAGAACTAAACTGATGGCAGAAATAATCTTTCCTTTGACTGTGAACCAGAGATGTATTAGCCAATGCTAAACACAGCAACACAACTTCTGCTCTACAAAAGAGTAATCAACAGAGGAAACTGTTTTCTGTATTCTAGAGACTGTTGCTAAAAGTTCACCGCACATTTAAAATTTCCACAGATTCCAATGGAATTCTGTTGATACCCAAAGCAGCATTTATAGTCTGAGGACAACACTTTGATTACCTGAGCTATATATAAAAAAGTTGGAAAGGCAAATTTAAGTATACACTTTAAAAAACAGAAAAAAAAATACTTACTCTCTTTTGCGGTTTCTGTTGAAGAAATTGGCCCATTCAGAACAGGTCTTTTTACTTCCCACCCAGAACACTGGAGATATGCCAACAATCAGTGTTAGCAAATATTTCATCAGAAACAAAAATATTTCTGGTCTTGCAAGAGCCTTTGCCTAGAAGATAACAGAATTTAATAAATGTGAAGAAGAAAATACACTCATAGATTTATTTTCTTAAATGAAGAAAACAAGTTTCTTAAATGTGAGACAATCTCCTTATGACTTGTTCTTTGTTGAGGCTTGTACTGCGAACAAACATCAGACATGTACAGACAAGTCAGATGTGGTTCAGCTGAATATGTACACAGAAGAGATCTGTCAGAAGGAATTGTTTTTGGGTTGGAAGGGACCTTCAAGATCCTCAGCTTCCACCCCAGCTGCCACAGGCAGAGACACCTCCCACTACATCAGGTTGATCAAAGCCCCATCCAGCCTGGCCTTGAACACTTCCAGGGATGAGGCATCCACAGCTTCTCTGGCAAACCTTCAGTGCCTCTCCACCTTCAAAGTAAAGGATTTCTTCCTAATATCTAATCTAAACTTACTCTCTTTTCAGTTCAAAGCTATTCCCCCTTGTCCTGTCACTACATGCCCTTGTAAAAAGTCTCTCTTCCTCTTTCTTGTAAGCTCCCTTCAGGTACTGGAAGGATTAGCTGGGAGTTAATCTGATTAGACAGCATCTTCAATGAGGAGATGCAGGGAACTACACAGTAGCTTTCTGTTTATTGCAAAATTAATCCACCTATTTTCAGAGCTGTATCATAGGAGCTGAGACATTTAACTCAGTGAGAGATCATTATCTTGGGGTCTCATGCTGCAAATTTAATTTATGATATTTGTCTTACCTGCCAGACCCATCTATGAAAGTCACTATTTTTGCTAGCCAGCTAACATTAGCTACCTCAGTTTGTTTTTATTTGGTTTTCATCTGGCAAATGTAACAAAAGTCTACAAGCCAGCTCAGGTGAGCCAAGGCCAAGCAGACCACTTTAAGCTATTCCACAATTAGTACACCCTGTCTATTACAGGGACAGATCCCATAGAGTAGATCTTTGTGTGATATTTAATGTTGATATTTCTTCCTTCCAATGGTCTAATTAAAGGCTAAAAATACATGCTCCTTTCTTGTAAGCCAAGCTGTCATATTTAAGCACTACAAAACAAATTTATCTATTTTTTTAAGCATAAAAGTCTTGTTTTCAAACCTATATATTCTGAAGCATTTAGGTTTATACAGAGCTCAGAATAAAACCCACTGAAGTCAAAATACACTTGTTAAGAAACAATATGGGAAGCCAAAATAACCACGTTGTCTGTAAGCTGTGCTACTCAGCCTATACTGACTTCAATCCAGAGGATAACAAATGATGTTTAAGAAAGTAAAGAGATCAATCCTTAACATTCCATAATGGCTGGGTTTATATTCCTAATTTTTAATGATAGTTTATTTAAGCAAAAACATAGAAGGGAAGTGTAATGCAATGGAAGATGACATTTCTCTTAGTGATGTTGTCTTATATATTTGTTCTTAAAAGGAGAGAAACAATACTTCTAAGTATATAAAACTCTCTGCAACAGATTTAATCCACTGAACATAGGCAGATTTAAAAGTCTTTACAAGTAAGTCAGATTTTAAAAGGCAAATGTTAAATACAACCACCTCCACAACTTTAAGCTGAGGTCTTTTTCTTTATTTGCTTTTTCTGGGGTGTTTTTTTTTTTTTTTTTTAAATAAAGAATTCTTTGCGTTTCTGAAAATCAGCCCACAAACAACAGCTATTGTGGAAAAAAATACATGGGAAATTTGTTCTGTAATTTCAAATGGTTTACACTTCTACACTTAGAAGAGAAAAAAGAAAAAAGCAATTCTAAATCTGTGGTTATAAGCAACATTTAAAATCCAATTTAGTCTAAATTTTCAAGAATCATTATTTCAGCTTCAACTGTAATTTATGAAAATTCAACTTATGTACTTTGATACTGAGCATGGCACCAAAGTATTAAGCAAATACTTTTAGAAACATATATTGTGAAGAACGACCCTCCTCCATCACAATTTGTAACAGGAAGGTCAAAGATTATAAAAAATGTATATATTCTGTTAGAGCTGCAAGTTGGAATTTAATTGCTACCAATTAGATTAAAATTTTCAAAGCAAAAGTAATACTCCATTGTTTTTGACTTAGAGAGGAATTAATCACTCCATGTTTTTGAACTGATTACTAAATAATGTGAAAATAATTTACTCATTGCATGGCAGATATACCTAAGTGTTTTTGCTAATTAACTTTGCTAATTAACTTATTTATAAAGGAAAATGTTACTTGCCTGATAAGGGCAAGGAATATGGTACTGGTCACAGTGGTCAAACACCCAAGTAGTTTCCCAGATTTTCCGGTTCACCAGTTCATAAACGTAACATCCGAGGAGCGCTACCAGTGGCACCAAGTACAAACCACTAAAAACTCCAATTCGGATCATGAATTTCTTGAGCTTCTCCTGGTTCCTGCCATCGTGCTGAATGACCTGCCGCACGTGGTTCAGGGAAATAATGCCAGCTAAAAGGAGAGAGAGACCAAAAAAGACACAAAGGCACAAGGGCAAAAGCACGAAGTACAGAGAGGCGTCCAGGTCGTAGAGACCCACGAAACAAACTCCGCTGATGTTGTCCCCTTCGACTTTGTTCATGGCAAGGAGCATGATGGTTAGAAAACCAGGTATTCCCCAGGCAACTGCATGGAACCACATGGCCTTTTGTGCAATAGCTTCACAGCTCCATTTCCTTCCCGCTGCAAGGAACCAAGTGATTGTCAGAATCACCCACCATATAGTTCCTGCCATAGTGAAAAAGTACAAAACCATGAAAAGGACAGTACAGGCTTTGTTTTGGGAGCCAAGAACAACTGTTTCACCGATTTCTAGCTTATCATCTGCCTCATTACAGGCAGTTTTGTTCCCAAGTAAAAATCCAATAAAGTACATCAGAGAGACTATGCTGTAACAGACAGAATAATATATGATTGGTCTCTCTGGGTATCTAAACCTTTTAACATCAATCAGAAAAGTTAGGAATGTGAAAAGCGTAGCACAAAGACAAAAGATTGAAACTATTCCAATGAAGCTTTTTGCCACGTCCAATTCGTAATTTTTGAAGTACATATTGGGACACGGAGGTGCACACTGATCAACTCCTAGAAACTTGTAGCCTTGTCCATTGGTAGTGTGTAGGTGCCGGGGACACCAGAATCCATAATCCCTTCGGATCTGGCTCGGGGTCTTCTGAGTTCCGTGTACGTTTGTGGTTACAGCAGCAGTGGCAGGAGCAGTCTCATCACAATTGATTAGTCTGAATAAAAAAAGAGAAGAGGATATATCTCAATAGCCCTCAGTCTCAACTAGAATTACTTCTTAGAAATATGAGAAAAAACTGATCCTAAGCACTGTTAAATTTTATAGATTATCCAAATGTGAAATTATATGAAAGAAAAAATCAGATTGCAATATAAAAACCAAACTTCAACTAACTTAATTTCAGAAGATTTCAATTGCATTTAATTAACTGTTGATCTCTAGCTGCTGTTTTATAGTTTATGAAACACTACTCAAATTGCAATCATTCTACACTTTAAAATTATACTAAATTTTTACATATGTACATAAAATATTTACAGTAGTTTGGTTTTTAAAAAAAAACTTTGATAACAGACAGCAACAGCAAAAAATCTTGTCAAAATGCAAGCTTCAATTAAGGAAGAAGACTGATATCATAATTGATGACTAGCACATGATTATTTTAATTTTTTTGTGTTGTACTGCTATTGCATTGCCAACAATAAACTACCTAACTGAAAAAAAAGCCTAGGTAGAAAATGCAAGCACTGTAAAAATTATTAGTATTTTAGCAGTTTTCTAGCTCTGTGATGTTAATTTAAAAACTGCTCAAGACTCAACTGCTCCAGGGTTTAACTGGACACAAGATGTGATCTTTTTATATGGATAATACCGTATCAGCAGTGCTGGATGTATCTTCAAATGAGATTATATAACTCAAGCAAGCAAATGGGATTTATGGTCGCATGCATGCTAAGCGTACATTTAAAAGGAACAAGTTTTGCATTCTAGCTTTTAAAGTAAAATTCTATTATCTCAACTTTCTTTGTCAAACAGTATTACAAGAGTCTCTCAATTCAGTATCCAAGCTCAGCTCCAGCTAAAAACTCCTTTAGTTCTTTGTTTTACTGCACTATCATGCTGTCAAATCAAATCCAGACTAATTGTTAAGAAAAGTGATTCTATGGTGGATTCTTTTATTAACCACAGGCTGGAGCAGTACATGTGGAAACAGACTGAACTTCATTCACTCATTGTCTTAATCAGCTACATGTTCATCTGTAAGAATACAGAAGTGTGAACCTCAGGATTCCAGTTACTGCCCATGCTCATGCCAGCTCCTTTTCCATGGGCTCCAGCAGCAGGATCTCTGCTGCTCTAGGAACATCCTGGACTTCTCAGAACATGGACGTGCTCTTTTCAGTATTGGCTACCAGGGAGGTATCACTTCACATAGAACAGGAAAGGTTCGTTAACAGTAAGTGCTAGCAGTAATAGAATAATTTAAACTGCACTAAATCCTGCAAAAATATATTTTGATTTAAAATGCCATTTAAAAAATATATGGAATAATTGGATTCGCTTGTAATTGTCCTAGTTTTTCAAAACACTCCTTGAAGATATCTGCTGGCTGAGGGGCACTATCGTTTGCATAGAACCTCACAGAAGATGGGAGAAGTTAACGCCTTCTTGTCTTAAAACTCCACAAATTCTATTTTTCTGCGGAACTATAGGAAATGGCATTAATGCCACTTGTCATATTGACTCCAATACTGATTTCTACCAGAGGTCATTCACAGGACTACTGTCCCAGCTCTCCCTCTGCCCCATCACAGATTAGCAACCGCATGTGGGTTAGAAAAATTATTTGAGTTTCCAGTCTCTGCTCCTTTCCTGTACCACTTGACCTGATGCAAGTTAAACAAACAAACAAAAACCCGGCCTTAATAATTTATAAATGTCCATAGTCGGAGGTCATAATCTCAAGAAGATTGCACTGGAGTGCTTCCAGTGGTTTCCATTTAAAAGATGTAGACATCTTTTCCCCAAATGAAGTATTAACTGTCCTCTATCTGAAACAGATGTGAACACCTTTGAGGAAAAGGTGACATTTTAAAAAATAGGGTTCTGGCAGGTAGTACTGGAAAAGCAATACAAGAGTAGGTTGGCACATTTAAGTAGTTAGAAGCAAGATAAGTTTTCTACTATTTAATGTTCTGTGTCTGTTCAAATACAGAATATTCTATATTTCATTATCTTATGAGCAGTTCTTTCTAAAACCCCTAATAAAGTAAGCATGATTAATCATAGTTTAGAGATCAAAAAGCAAAGTAAAATCTATGCTGTAACATATAATATTTTAAAATTTTAGAAACGAATAGTAGAAAAGCTACCTCTTGCAGGGATCTGATTATTGAAAAGAACTGCTGCAGAACTGTGTTTCAAAAAGTCTCACAGGCAGAAAATACAGGCGACCATTTGAATAATAAAGAAGTTTTAATAAAGAAATGGTCCCGTGCATAGCACTGCAGGATCAGCATACTATGGAATTTACAGCAAGGTAATATTTAACATTCTGCCTCAGACTTTCAACTCAGTCTGGATCAAACATGAAAATACCACTCCCACCACCTGTCAATATGAAAAATACCTGGTACATTCCAGCTCTTCAGGCCATGCAATTCCAAAGGTGTCCATCAGCTGCTTACAGTCAGAATACACTTTCTCACAGAGGCTTCGACACGGGTGAATCACGTGAATCTGATCCAGGCAGGCTGGGACAAAGGCTCTGCACAGAAATGTGTGGACGTCTGGTGAACAGTGAAGATTCATAAGAATAAGGAAAGGCTACAGGGAAGGAAAAGGCTTTGGTCAGCAATTTTTCAAAGATAATTCAAAGCATCAAAATTAACTTTCATCACTAGGGCTCACATTTAATCCTATGTAGGTTTAATAGATCCCAGAAAATAGTGTTTGTTCAGCAGTTTTGAAAAAGCAAAACCCACTGGCCTCAGTGGCAAGAGGCTCCATTAACACTTCCAGCCCTTGTCAAAGGATCTTGGACAATCTTTGGCTAACCAAGCCTCATTTTTCCTATTTGACAACATCAGAAATCTGAAAGGTATTATGAATGCCTAAGATATTTAAAAAAATCAAAGTAAAACACTGAGTTTCTTTGTGCACCACTCAGCTTCTAAACAAATGCCCTGAGGTTTTTCAAGGTGTGTCTGTTCCCGTAGTTCCTGTTAGATTACATTTTCAGTCCTTAAGTGGTGTGTTGTTGTACCCATCTTCTCTCACACTAAAAAAATTCTTTGTTTTTGTTAATGAGGCCCAAATATTATTTCTCATTTTTAAACATCTCATTTCAAATCTCTCCCAACATGACTGAGAATTTCTTTGCCTGGATTATCAAATACCAGGCAATGAGTAGCTGATGACTGTTCTTACAATAGAATTCATAGAATGAAGTTTAACTTTTTCTGCTCAGACAGGCTTTTAAGTAAAAAAAAAAAAAAAATCCAGCCTTTCTGTTCTACATTTTCTCAGCTTTATTATTAGGGCAAATTATTTTGGCCAAAGTTCTACTGTGTGTGCAAATGTTATGTATGATGTTAAACAGGGGCAGTGCTTGTAATTTTCAAAGTAGGCCAAGCTTTTAGTAATATTTTTATTTAGTAAGGATTTTGTTTAATTCTTTACCATCAGTATCTATGTCTCTCAAACATTCAACCAGTGGTTGTTAAAGGAGGGATAAGATTTTGAGTCCAGAAGGAGCATCCTTACTTTTTTCAGCTTTTAAGTATCCCATATATGCATAAATGAAATATCTAGAAGTCCTTAAAGAACCTTGGTAATAAATATAGGAATGTGTGGGGAGGAAGGAAGAAGATAAGGCAGAGCAAGAATAACATAAAAGTGCTTTATGATAAACCAAAAAAAAGTTGGCAGTACCCTTCAGAGCACTCCAGCTGTGTGCTGCATCTGCACATGGCATTACAACAGGCACACAGAAGTTTGATCCCCTCTCTGAGTGTCTCCTCTTGAGCTGCCTTTGCTGGAACCCAAGATTTGAGTATTTCATGACAAGGACAGAAATGCAGTTCTGTGTTCCAGTTCCATAAATTGGATTATTTCCTAAAGGCTGCACAGCTTCAGATGAAAAAAGTAGTCAGGAGTTTACCCTAAATGAGTTAAAATTCCTTTGCATAATTATGATTTTTTTTTCCTTCTCAATTATTAATTTATATTTGCTCTGTTCTTCCTGGAACTTAGGATAAAGACAATAGCCTGGGTAGTAATATTGAATTGTTACAGAAACTGAATTTACTTTTGACATTAAGCCTTGCAGAAATTTTCTTGGTTGTTGTGAATTCTTCCTTTTTGTCACCCAGTTCACCTCACTTGATAAAAAAGTAAAATTAATTTTCTAGAGCAAGTTTTGGACTACCAGCCAAAAACCTTTTCAGCAATCTTCTCTAGAAAAGTAAATTATTTTTTAAATCCCAATATTTATATCAATGAAACCAAGTTTACTCACAGAGATATCTTACCAACTATTTTAATAAGCAATGTAACAGTTTTTAAATAGGATTTTCCAACATAGCTAATAAGGTAACATATTTTAAGCTTGCTCCTTTGACACAGAAAATTACCATAAAGAAAACATCTGGTGAAGAAAGCCAGGACATAAAACCAACCTTTACCCCTCCAACAGAGTTTCTGTCTTATGAAGCTACCTGAAAGCTAAAATATCATCAGAATCACAATATGTATAATGATACTGGTTATTAGAGATAGATAACAAACTATAAGCAAAAAAAAAAATGTTTGCATGAGTTTTGCAAAAGCATGTTGCCATTGTCTAAACACTCGTTTGAAGAGTGTATTTTATTTAAATGCAAAACCACCCTAAGAGATAAATTGAAAAATGCAAATTTTTAGGAAGAATGCTATGTTTAAACTATAAAGCAACCAGAATTCCAAGGACTTGGCTGCCAAGAGTAACTGTTCTTGCAATACTTCTTTTATTTCTTTCAGCTTGCTAAAAATATTTACCTCCTGACACCTGAAAAGTATGAGCACAAGAGTAAGAAGTTTGATGTTCTGAGAACACAAGCTGACCTCCCCAGTCAGACCATTCAGCTGGACACCTCAGTCCACCCTGGCTGGTAGCAAGGGGGCTGTAAGGAGACAAGCTGACATATTTTCCTACTATCAAGGGTTTAGGAAACAAGCAGCACATTGTAACACAACCACTGTGTTGAGAAGACAAACCTTTCTTCCTAAAATGCATCTTAGCCCTTTTTCAATCATTTAAGTTTAAATCCTTTGTAAAATACTACAGCAGTAAGTTGCCCTACATGATTTAAGAAGGCATGGGTGAGAAAATACTGCATTTTATCTGTTTATTGTAACTCCTGGTTTTGCAGCCTAATGTGCTACCACAAACAGGCAGCAGATTGCACTATATTTCTGCCATGTCATTTTATCTTCCAGCTTTAAATTTTGATTTCTGCTCCTTTCCTAATATACTTTGCTTTCTATTTGCCTTGACTAACTTTGAAGACTGACATCACATTTCCAGTAACAAAGACTTTCAGAGTGACAGGAACTGACAAAATACTGTGCCCATTGACTTGGACACATAGTGGGCATTACTTTCCCCCCACATTTATTACTCTGGGGGTTATTTTCCCCCAAACTTATTACTCTGCATTTCCCTACCCTAAATCACACCTACCATTTTATTGTCCAGTTGCTTCTAGCACATGATGTCTCTGCAATTCTTTCATCCCATTTTGTTTTCTCAGCAAATTTAGTACCTATCCCTCTTCTAGGTCCATTTATGAATTAGTTTGTTATCAGAGCTTTCAGTGCAAGTAACTAGGGGGGAACCACTCTTGTAATTTATTTGGTATAGCATGAAACTATCAGTTCAGGATTTAATACCTATTATTGGGAAAAAATGTATCTATTTATTTATTCCTGCTTTTCTTCTTCTTTAGGCAGGCATCAGAAAACAAAGTCTCCAATAGGTTACCAACAGAGTATCTTGAAAAAATATAGGCTGGGACCATGTTTTTGGAAACTGAAGTATATATAATATACTATTTGAATTATCCATTTCAACAGAAGTATGGAGTCCCTCAAAAAACTCTAATAGATTTTACAGCCAGTGAGTTTTCTGATCCAAAAAAACTCTATAAAATGTAAAACTTTGCCTCAAGCACACACAAATGAGATTAGTGAGATACAGATTTATTTTCAGCAACTGCCTACTTTTACCATTTAAGAACACCAGAAGTTAGTGAATTGTGCCTGGAATGTTGCTAAAAATGAGGTATCTTTAAATGTGGGCTTCACTTCCAGCTAGCCAAAATGGAAAAGCTTGCTCATAGAAAATAGTATGTCTGCATTTCCTGATGGACCACGAAAGCAAAATCTTACCAAAACCAAAGTATTTGCTTCTCCAGCAGCATAGTCTGGAAGCAAAAAATTAAGCCAAGATCACAAGCTCACTGACAGTAAGATTCAGTTCCCTCAAGGGCACTTTATCTGAACCACGGATGTCCCAGCCACAAACCACATTTTACCCAAGTGGTCAGCTGGGTAAGTTGCATGCATGCACAAGCTGGTGTCCTAGGCATCCAAATCTGGGATTAAACTCAGATTCTTGTACCATAATCCTCCTCTCTTCAGGAAGTTCACGGTCTGCATGTGCCACAAACACACAGAATTTGCTCTTCCAGGAAACTAAAGCACTTGGCATTTCAAGCATTAGAAACCACTGCCCTATCACGTGAAGAAGGGATGAACATCTGCACACTGGGTGATGAGAATGTTAAAAACAGAGTGAAACCAGACTCTTGGAAAAACAGAAATGGAGTCTCACACAGCAAAGATAAGACCTAAAATATAAATTCTCATCTTCTGGACAATGGGAAACAAAACTCAGTAAATATAAGGCAAGCAAGAATACAGTAACAATCTTTTAGAAAAACAAAACAAAAAACCCCAAACCAACAAACTAATAGCAGCTGCAAAGTCAAAGATGATGTAGCCTGTAACAGCAAGAAGGGCACTGCTTCATCAAGCACTATCAGTGAAGAACCAAGGACCATGGGATACAAACCTTCCACTAACAAACAGGAACACCTTATTAAGTCCTAGATCCCTTACCAGGTGTGTCCACATGATATTTTCTCTGGAAGCAAAGACAAGCTACCTCAGAAACCAGTTATGGTATGGTTCTACAAACAGTAACATAACTAAGTGAAAACAAATCGTGCAGAACACAGAAAGAATGTCTAAGTGCAAACATTCTTAAATGTGCTCTGCCATTGCAGAGTAAATTGCAACCTAGAACTATATTTGGATCTTGTGCTTGCCACGTTTCTCTGTTTTGTGCTTAGCAGGCTTACAATTTCAAGACACAAGATAAACAATGTCCATGCAGACATTCCAGATGCTCTGTTGTACCTCATCTCAGTCTGATCCCAGAGAAATGCATTACCAAAGATGATTAGTCTCTGGAGTTCTGATGTATGGTAACTATCAGCACACGCCAAAACAAGTAACTGAAAATACTTTCCTGTACTCTGCTGATTAATGTCACAGAGATACTTTCATAATTTAGAAAACAGTGGATTGAAATATCAAGGTCTTTGTTACAATCACCTGTGGCAAATCTTTATTGTGAGAGACAGGAAATACCTTGAATTGCTGAGAGGCACAGGGGACTTGAGCCTTTGTTCAGCCACCAGTCAGATACCTAAGACAGTAACAACCTGTTCTAACCGCTGAGCTCTGCCTACCATGTTCTACCATGCTGAAACATTTAGCTTCATCAGTCTAGTTAACACTGAGGTTAACTAACTTAAACAAGGACAGACACCAACTGTCTCAGTGTTAAGCCATGTCACCTCTTGGATACAGATCTTGTGACTAAAGCAACATTACAACCTTGTTGTTTATGTAACTGTGTATTTCAGTCACTGAAGCAAAGGTGGGCTTAAATCCGTATCCCTATATTAAAGATACACATTGCTATTCATGTAACTCTGTATCTGCCTCACAGGAAATAATACCTACCTAAATAATGAATAATTAGAGTCACAGAGTATCTCAAATTGGAAGGGACTCAGAAGGATCACCAACCCCCTTGCTTCTCACAGGGCACCTTCATGATTAATAATTAAAAATTAATTGTTAATAATTTACAGTTCCATACAAACAAACCTACTATCCAGTCACTAGAGAACTGAAGTACAGCCTCAAACCCTAAACCAAGTATATTTATAAGCATGTAAGTTTTCAGATGTGATAGTCATGAAATACAGCCACTGTCACTCACAGTGCACATAAACAATCTCAGAAGAGGAGACAGTAATTACTCACAGATACTAACAATCTTCACAATATCTTTAGCCACTTTTACAATGATAATCTGTTTCAATTAAAAACAGTGGAGAAAGTATGGCACGGTTGATTTAATCCTACACTATCGTTACAATGGAGTTATTCTCCACTGGATGCAAACAAGATTAGCATCACACCCAGAGAGATTAATGCCTTCATGTGATTCCTAGACAGGCTGGCAAGGGCAGCAATTTGCTGATGGCCATAGTGAATCAGCTGCCAAGAATCTCTGACTTCTAGTTCATGCACAATTAACTAAGTCATGATAAATAAATGTTCCAATACATGAAACTAAATGAAGGATGAAATTTTCAAGTTCAATGGATTTAAAGCAAGGTTGAGAAAAGACTAGGCTTTTCCCATTGAGAGTTACATTGATGCATTTAGATCAAAGGCAAGTTAAATACTTCATTTGGTGTGTAAGGATTTTGCAGGAGGCTGAGGCAGTTTAAGTGTCAGTGTCTTGTTGCTGCATGCCTGCTAAAAGCTCTTAACAGCAGAACTGCAAAACAGGAACATGGCAATGCATAGAAACAGTGCAATGCCAACCATCCTTTAAACCAGCAAGGAACATGGTATGAACTCCTTTGAGAGCCCATATACATCAATTCCTGCTGCCAGCAGCAAGTATCAGCTGTAAACTGTATTTTCTCAATTCAGTTAAAATTACATGGGTAAAACAACAAGTTTTTCAAGACTAAAAGTCACAATTTACATTTAGCTATAAATGTATATAAGATATCTATTACAAATGTGAATACTTTAATATGCATTATTAGTGCATCCTGATTTGACAGAGGTAAAAAGAAAACTATCAAATATACATTAATTTGATTTCTACTTTAATACGCTGCTATTAAAAAAAACAGCAATACTTTCTGCAGCTTCCACAATAAGCTAAAAGTACATGAAGTTGTGTTTAATCTAAAAACTTTTCAAACACTTTCAAAATGTAATCAATTTAAAATTTACATAGATAAGAATGAAGTATTTTGTCAGAGTACAAAGTAGGTTGCCCCTGTAGTTTAAAAGACAATAGTTTAAGTTTCCTACTCCGGGAAAATCTGAAGATCAAAGAGTTGGTAGAGGGTGGGGGTGGTGCAGAAAAAGAAAAGAGCAGTAAACAAGCCAGTGGGACAAACGATGCTGTTCTGCAGTGAAAGATGTTTGCAAAGATATAAGCTTATTTTTGTCCTTCAACCGAACGGCAAAGGCAACACATGCACTTTCACAGACTGTCAAAGGGCTGCGAACAAAGCCTGGGACAGCCCAGCGTGCAGCGGCTGATAAGCCGGACTGTGCCCAGCAGCGCTCCTCCCAAAGCCGCACGGGCAGGAGCTGCCTGCCGCCCGGCGCCTGAAGATCGGCTCAGAGGGCAGAGGATTCAGCTGATCCTAGAAACCCCCGTGCTGGGAAGTCCCCAGGAACCGGCCGGCAGACAGCCAGGGGCCCTGGGGGCGGGCTCGGCGGGACTGAGCCTCACCCCCTCAGCTGAACCGGCCGGCAGGAGTTCAGCGCCGGGCTGTGAAACTGCGCGGGGAGCCCGATCCCTCAGCAGCGAAACGTTCCATGGAATGCAGCAAGAACCAGCCTGGCTGCAAACTCCTCATCGTCATTCGCCCAACACGTGCAATATACACACACATATATATATACGTACTACGTGTTTGCATGTGTACCCTGGTCTGAGCTTTCGTATTAGGTTATGGGAAATTAGGTTATATTCAAAGGTTATGGGAATATTAATCAAATATCCTGCCAGGGCAACGGTAAGGCACATGGGGGAATGTTTTCAACATTCTGTCCTATTGACAGCAAGGCACTCATGCACTTCCAGAAAAAGATAAACTCCAAAAAACTACTCTAACACCACACCTTAGCATGAAAGCTGCCATTGACAGTACAAATGGACACAGACACAGACGGATAAAGCAGGCTATTCTGCTTTTTTACTTTTATACACTCTGAATGATTTTGTGTTCACTATACAGTCACAATATATTCTGAATTGGAAGGGACTCACCAGGACCAAGTCCAACTCAAGTGAATGGTTGGGATCTAGCAAAAGAATTTCTTTCTGTAGTAAAACAACTTAATTCTGTATTTTCTCTTTAAGTGTTTTCACATGCAAAATAAAAAGGCATATATACCTATATTTTTAACTATACCAAAGGTTATGAACAATCTGAACGGGAACATTACATCTCACTATCTGAAGCAAACTAACATTCAACTATTTCAAATACTTTTCAAAATAGCTTATTACCAAAATTCCCTGCATTTTTTGTTCTAACCTAAATTATAGCTTGACCTAAATTATAGATATTCCAGCCTCTGCAATTTACAGTCCTTAACAAACATGAGAGCTTCTTCCCAAGTGTTAAGAACTGAAGTATTTTTCACAAAGGTTTTCAGTTATACATTGTATATGGTTTAGGTTTTATGTAAACTAGACAGCATAAAGATAGATAACTATAAGTTAACTGAAGGAAAGTATACTCCAGGCCCTCAGACATTTGAAGCCCAGACAGAGCTTCATTACATCTAGCCTCTGCTAGCACAAGAATCTCAAATCTTAAATTCCCTGTGTATTTGCCATGTGTTATGGGAGTAATTGGATTTATTGTTAAATTTTTTTGTGCAGAACTCAATGTAAAGATTACCTGTAATAATGTTGACAGACTGTCTGTTACCTTTAAAATAGCCCCTCATTTCAAAGAAATTCCAGCAGAAGTCTTACTGCTCTGGTTCCAAAAGTCATCCAGATTCATGCTTCCCCCTCTCTCTGAGTGTGGAGACACACTTCAGCACAACAGCACCACCCAAGTTACCAGAGTAGTCACCCTGCACCATTTCTTTCTTCCCTACTTCATGCATTTTTAAGCAGTCTTAAATGACAACTTTAGTAGTCTTAAAAAACCCCAACTTTGTTATGATGTAGGAGACTTCAGTCAGGCATGCCCAAGTCATCTGACCAAGCTGAAGCCCATGAAGCTGCAGTCATCTCCCTCAACATCAGCAATCATTACCTCTGTCTTCTGCTTTCACTGTTTCCAGTTGGTCACACTTTGAGACACTCCCCAGTTTTGAATGTCAGACACTGTTTCCTTATTGTTAGCCTACAGTGCTCATCCTGGTGACATTCCCCTCACTATCCTCCCTATTTCTCCTGTTATAAAAACTCAAGGCCTCTTCTTCTTTCTCCCTGTCACGTTATGATTGGTGGGCCATGTTAACATTTGACATTTAATGTTCTGTTTGTAGCTCCCCAGCAAGATCCCCCACCCAACTGGATTCTTAGAATGGTGCACCTTGCACCTTCCTTGCAAGAGCATTAGCTCATGTGAAACAATATGCAGCTGGGACATGGCACCCTAGCAAACAGGTATTGCTAGGTCACCATGAGGCTGGATGGATACAGTCCCTCTCCAGAAAATTAATGCTTTCATTTTTGTATGCAGGACAACTGTGTGGAGAGTTTGGCCACTAAGTGCTTTGTGGCAGTAGCTACTGAGGCTAAAATGTGGTTATGCAGGGCCTCTGGAGAATATAGCATGAGGAAAACTTGGAAAGATGTGGTTATTCCCTGAAATATCTTGATCTACCAGAAGCTGAAGTACAGGAAAGGTGGATTTTTCTTTTTTTTTTTTTCCTCACAGGAAGCTCTTGTCTAAAGGAGAGGTATCTTTGGTTAAGAGGACATCCTTACTGTCCTACAAAGCCTGATCATCCAGGCCTCTCTCTCCCAGCTACAGTAGCTACTTACCCAGCTCTTACACACCCCCTGCACACCTCTCCCAACAGCTAAGCAAAAATCAAGTAAGTCTCCACTTATCTACACTACACAGCTCAGAAGAAGAGCGCAGACATATGAAGCTTTTCCTCTGGCAGGCAAATTACCAGTGTGCTACAGCAATCACAGATGCACACAGAAACACAGAAAAGACCCAAAAAGGCAACCATGTGACAAAGGAACCATGTTCGCCCCTAAGGGCTGATGAATCAGTCAACATTGAGAGAGAGAAAAAGGCAGCAAATTTTGTGGTGCAGCTACTTCCACCCTCTCCCCTGGAATGCAGTAGAGAGAGAACGAAAGAGATGACACAATAGTAGTTTTAGAAATTGTCAGCTTTAACCACTGCATTGTCAAACTAGAAAAGAAACCATGGACATTTGACCACATTCCCCATCCAGTGTGGTTATTTTCTGGAGAGTTTGCTTTTTATGGTCGCTATCAAGCACAGGTAACATCCTGTAGCCAAACTGTCACCCTGAACATCCATCCTGCAAGTGGAAAACTGAGCCTGCATTCCACCTCCACCAGCACACAACAAGGGCCTGAGCTCCATCCAGGCTCCTGACCTATGAAACACTGTGGACAAAGAGCATCTCACTCCTGACCACCACAAAGCTTCAGAAAGACATCAGGATCCTCTTTAGGCTATATTTGTAGATGACATAAACATCACCAGCCTTGCAAAGATGTCCCACAACGTACCTTGGTTCACCAAATCCTTCAAGACAATCCAGTTGATCTTGCTAGAGCTGCCTGGGCCAATGCACTGGGTGTGAGTTGTTATGCAATTGTTGATGCTACACAGTTTAACAGCTCACAGACAGCAGAGAGCAAACAGCATGGACCACCAGCACACAACAGCATACAATTCTGTCCTACTTGCCTACTGTTCAAAGAAAGATATGTGAAGATGGCCTTCAAAATCATGGTCACCACATCACCCTCAGCAGACCTATCCTACCTAGTCTAATGCTAGGTTTTGCTAGTGATCAGGTAAAGTTCACAAGGTTCCACTGGGCAGCAGCCACTTCCATTAAAACATGAAGATAATATTTAAATTGCACCTGTGTCTCAAAGCTTTGTACCCACTGCTGACTTGCCCAAGCTCCAAGGATGATGTGTTCTCAGCAGACAGCTCAGTTCCCAAGTCCTAACTGCCTCCTATCAGTGAAGGCAAAGTTACAAACTCAGTAGCTCTGTTCCTGTTTTCCTTCTCTATATAGTTTCAGTGTAGCTGTTCCTTCCATTCATCCACAGGTGTCCTTTAGGAGCAGGCTACAGCCATAGGACTAAGCCCATCACTGCCTTGATTTAACCAGTAATTGCAGATTTGAGTGTGGAGAAGATGGAATTGGAGACAAGGCTGCAGAGCAAGACTAAGAAACTACCAACAGCTTGCAGCTACACTTGAACATTAACCAGGGCACTGCAGAAGGGACAGATGTCTGCAGGAGACAAACAACAAGATACCTGACAACTGTGCTGACAGCTTCACCTAGTGATCCACTCCTATAACACCAAATTACTTGCTAGTGTAGGCAGAGCCTCTGAGGATGGATAAAGAGGAGGCTCTTGGAATCACACTGTCAACACCATCTCCAAGAACCCCAGTTACCAGCCCTTTGTCAAGTATGCATTACTTTGGACCCCCATGCATTCTAAACAGCATCTTTGCACACCAAAGAACAAGGCAGTGCAGTTCATGTTATCAAGTGGACAAGTCCTGCTGCTCAGAGAAAGCAGCAGCAGATTTTGCAGATGACTGATATGCTTACAGCCAGGATAATGGGATTACACACATTTGCCTGTCTGCTTTCAATCAATCTGCACAAGCCAATCACACTTGAAGGGCCTTAGTACTACAGGTAACATGTTTCTTTGGAATACCTGAGAGCAAGAGAGCACAAAAAATGAACACACACCACAATTTTTTATGGTATTTTACAAAATTAAATTACGCAGGTAACTCCCATGTTTTCAAACCTTTATCCAATGCTTTTCTGCAAGTTCCATAGTGATACTCAAAAAAGAATTACTCATGTCCAACTATTCCATATTTCTTGATACATAACCAGCAGAGAAGTCAGCTGTACTGCCTTGTATTTCCTTTGATCCATATGAAGTAGCTATAAAAAATACTTTGGCATCTGCCAACTTCCATTTAACAAGCATCAATTTGGCTGTTTCATCACCACAATCTTTTGTGACCACCACTTCATTCTGAGAAGCTAGAAAAGTTACCTTAGTTTGTACCCAGTAACACATGATGTTCTAAAACTACCACTTTTTTACAAAAGCCTTCCTTCCTCCATAGTGCCACGGTAAAGAGACAACAAAAATGTTACAAAGAAAATACTAATTAAAGACGCCTTTGTGCTTGTTCCATTGGGTCAATGTCCACACCTCTGCACACATTCTCCACTTTAGGGTCTGAGGCAGCAGCAGGGACAAAACATAACTCCAAGCAGATAGAGAATGTTGACTGTTTTCCTAGAATATGTTGAGATTTAAGCTTCAAGTTCTAGTGGTTCATGTATTACACCAAGCACTGCTCATGTGGAGTAGAAGCAAGAAGAAAGTATGGCTGTCTCTAGAGATTAAGTAAATTCACACTTGTGCTACTGTGCAGGCTATTCCAGTAAAAACCTTTTCACAAAACAGCACTTATTTCCCCAAAACTCCCACCCTACATTGGTAGACAGCTTTTTCCTTTCTGTGTGTATACACATACACATACCAATTTAAGCTTGCATACACCAGGTTTGCAGGTTTTTTAAGTATCATTATATTGAACTAACTCTGGATTTAGTGGAAGCAAATGAGGCCTTTACATTACAAATTTTAACTCATGCACCTTCACTATTAAACTTTTGAAGATACTTTTTAACCCCCTCTAAACAGCTTTGTTTAAATTGTCCCAGTTCTCATACAATTTCTGCCACTGCTGCAGCCAGCTGCACTTAACCTTCCATAGAAACACAAAAAAATTGGCACATGGCCATGAACTCAGAAGTGAATGGAAAACTCACTACTGAACCATTTTTTCAGTCTCTCTGAGGTACTTCATTGTTCTCTGTGCAACATTTTCCAGTGTTTTCTATAGTCTGCTCCAAAAACTCACTGGCAAGCCTTTTCCCTTTGTACTTCTACAGACCTGTGGATCTTGACCACATCAGGAAGTCTTAAGGGCTTGTCTCCTGTGGACATATTCCAGAACTGCAGCAGAACAGATTAAGAGATATGAATGTAAGTAACAACACAATAACTCTCTGCCTTGATGGAATAATGCCTCCAGTTGACAACCTATTCCAGGATAGTTAAAGCAGAATTACTTTGGAATTAGAAGTGACTTGTTTTTGTGGATGACCACGAGGGGGAGTTACACCTATTTAAGTACAGCTGTAATGAACCAGATCTTCTGCTATGTCCACTTATTTTCCTCATCAGACAAACCCTAGATCTTCCACCTCCCAACCTGAACTAGTAGTAACAAGAGCAGTTACTGATAAACTGCTTTGAGATACAGAGATGGTAGGCATCTGCAAATAATCAGATTCCACAGTCATGCAGCTGTTTAGCAAACATACACAGAATTTCACACCACAAAACCATGTGGTTTTACTTTCCTAAAGCCACCATTTGTTGTGCAAACAAAACTAATCCAAATATAAAGTAAAACTCAAGAAGCCAAAGCTCAGTCTGTCAAGTTGAAAGCTCAGAATTAAACTAAATAAATAAACATGTGAATGGAGGGAGCAACTGGAAATTACCTATTTTTAATTGCAGAAAACAAGATCCCAGAGGGACTATCCTCACTAGCCAAAGCATCCATAACAGAGGCCCATGTCATGACTAACATGAGTGAGTCACCTTCCTGCTCTAGTGCTTCAGTGTTCTGGTTTATAGCACATCATTATGAACAGCTGATACATGAGACAGGTTTGTAAGACCATGTAGCAGCTGCTTTCCTGGAGGGTCAACCACTACCTGAGACAGTAGCTCCACATCCTCCTCTCCTGGAGGATTACTAGGAAGACACCATCCAAAAACACCAATTTAACACATTCCCAGCACAGCTCTTCTGGCTATATAACACTCCCCTCTGCTGCAGCAGAACACACCTGTAGAGCCTTCAGAGTGGAGCACTGAGAGTTACCACTGTTTTGGAGAATGAACTTCACCCTGAGGAGAGACTTGTCCCCTTGATAAATCTTGGTCCATTTGGGGAATAAACACCCCCCAAAAATTCTTAGACAGGATAGAAACATAAAACTGCATTAACATTAGGGCTCTCTCTGCACAAAATACTTTTGATTTCTGGAAGAAGTCTCTACCTTGTGCCTTAGGATTGCATGATCAAGCATTTTACTCAAAGTCAGTTATGATACAGGGAGCAAAACACTGCAGGCCTCAACACCAAAACCCTGTGAGACCCTTACATGTGAAGATGTAAATCTCATAACCAATTTTGAGAACAGGCAGAGGGAGGGGAGGGAGAAGAGCAAGACAGAATTTAAAAAGAAAGCCTTTAAGCATTCCTACTGAGGATCAAAAGAAAGCACTTCTATAGAGTGAAAACATGCTGATAAAATTATTTCTTTGTTATGAACGAAGTTTGGACTGAAAATTACAAAAAAAAAATTAAGCTCTTAAAACAACAGAAGTCTCCTCTACCTCCTAACCTGCTACCTCATTATGGCTGCAAACTGAAATTAAACACTATTCCAGAAGTGAGTGACTCCTCCTCCCCTGCTGCAACACTGAGTCCCCTGAACAGCAGAACCCTTTGACAATCCTGCAAAGGTTCTCCGTTGCAGTCTGCTATGGACAAACTGCTGCTGTTACTGAATGACATGAAGAATGGCATCAAAATATGTGACACTGGTCCCTCTGAGAAAGAAGGCCCAGCAAAGAACCACCATAAGCTTTTGCCATGTTAATTCCAAATCTAACCACTAGCAGTGGATTAAACATGAACTTCATGCAGAATGGGAGCAAAGACCCTTTCAACCAGTAAAGCAGCTGTCTTAAAATTCCCTTTGACAAGTAATCCATCATCACTGCTGGACCACAAATAAAGGCAGGCAGGCAGGCCACCACACAAGGGGCGGCCCAGAAATGCCTGCACAGCACCACAGTAGTTAGGAATACCAAATCAGAAGCCAGGCAGTGGGAATGACAGGAGTCTAGGAAGCAAATCAAAGAGGGTAGGCAAATCAAATCCTAATAGACACTGTTGTTCTCCACAGCTACCCAGTCAGTTGGCTGAGTAGTGATCCAACACTATAATAGTCAAATTATGAAGCTGACAGGATGGCAAAGGAGAGAAAACAACAAAACTTCTCACTACCACACAGTTTTAAATGGAATAGCTATATAAGAAGGTAGATAGCTATATGGAAGGTAAGCCATGAATACGTTCCAGAAATAACTCCCTCCACACGTACACTAGGCACAAGTTACAGCTGAGAAGAGTCAGTCATAGTAACCTAATAAAAATGGCTCTGTGGTCTCTGCCCTAACAGCAGCATGACTGGAAGGCACAAACACTGACAAGTGCTGGCTCAACAGTTGCAGTTAACACACACCAAGTGTAGCAATGTACCTTAGGAGATAAAGTAGGAAACACTGCAGGAAGCATTCCTGAAAAACTACGACAAGAGAAGCATTGCACAGTTCACAACTGAAGCCTACAGCCTGCCTTCCAACTTTAAAGCCCTCAATTTGTCAGAGATCTGCAGCCAAATTCAGGTGCTTGCATACAGATGGCTTAACATTTGATACCAGAATTTCCCACAGTTCTACACTGGGATGAGAGAAACAATGTGAGGACCAAAGCCTGTGCTATTCCAGGCTGGCAACTGGCAGCCAAACAGGGAATCGTGATTATAACAAGCGACACTAAAAACATGTTTTGGCAACTGAACCAAGCTCCTCCTCCAAGCTCAGTAAAGAGTATGCAAATAAGATTTTAGTAGCAGTATCTCCAACACCACATATAAATTTTTAAAACAGAAACTTAATATTCATCTCACTTCTGTTTCACTCTCTGCTTAGCACAACATTGAACTCTTCAAGACTTGTGTTAAGATTTTCCCCCTCCTACCACCGAAAAGCCATTATTAAAACAGGTTTAAAACTTGTTTTACAAGCCTCTCACCCAGAGAGGCTCTTGCCCTTTACAGGTATTGCTATGGGCAAAGCCTTTCCATAACGTGGCATATTCTCAGGGAAGCCAAACTTACAGTCACTTCAGGTAAGAAATGTGCTTATTTTCAGTTTAAAAAAGTAAAGCTGCTCTTTCAGTCAGAAGTTTCAGCATCCAGTCAGAAGACAACAGAATGCAAAACCCGCAATGGAGAACAGGGCTAAGAATAACTTCAAGTACTTCTCCTTAGTAGATGTAAGGTGAGAGAGGAGCAAAGAGCATCTTCAAAATATGGTTTTTGCACTGAGTTCAGGAAGGCCAGCATATCATAAACCATTTCCCCTGTGAATTTCAACAATTGTTCTGTATAACAGTAAGGTGCCTGAGCTATATCTGATCAGCTCTGCCAAAATGCTCTGAACAGCCACATTGCTGTGCTACACACCCATTCCTCTTCCACTCTAATACAGGATCCAAGGCAGGGTGGAGGGAGGAAGTCGGTAGCTCCCTTACATAGTGCTTACACAACCAAGGAGCTCTGAAACATTCTGTCTGAAGAAATATCTACTCACTAAAGATTATCAGCCTTGTCAGTCAGTGCAACAGATATCCCAAACAATTTCTTAATGAGAAATTTGTTACATACAATTGGGGAAGGGGGATAACTTACGTCCATTTTGCGAGCAGCCGTGTCCTGATCATAGTGTCCCATGATGTTTGGGAAAAAAGTCATATTATAAGGCATTCCTGAACATCTGGAAATAGTAATTGGCTCACATGTGAATAAGCTGTGCCCTTGCACCAGAGCTAGAAGTAAACTGCAGGTCGCAGAGAACACAAGTGCTCCCATTTTGTCAAGATCTCCAACTTCAGCACATTGCTCTGTTCAGTAGTTAGACAAACCGGCGTCGCACAAGGATAAAAGCACGCATCTTCCTCTGCTGGCTCCAGCGCAAGGCAGCAAGGCACACTATCAAGACTCCTCAGAGCTGCTTTAGCTATTGCCCATTTAAGCTGAGCGCGACTTTACCAGATCCCCTCTTCTTCGAGCCTGTACGTGCAAAGACGGCACAGAGAAGTGAACAGCAGAAACAATCGGACCGCGACCACCCGTCCGAAGGCCGAGCTCGGCCTCCCGGCCGGCCTGCAGGCGAGAAGGCGGCTCCGGCCGGGCCGGGTGCCC
>WEIU01022956.1:998-34223 GCA_013389925.1 Aegithalos caudatus | reverse complement strand
GTGATCCGGCCTGTGCGGCCGCGGCCATCCGTGTTGTGCCAGCCCACCTTGCGTGCAGGGGTAGCCCCGGCCGGGAAGGGCTCCGGGACTGCAGCACACACACGGACGGAGTGAAAATCCCTTCAAACACACTGGCACTGGGGCTTTCGTAAACATCTCTGGAATGCACTGTATAAATTCTGAAGGCAGACTGTCAAGTCTCAGGCCATGAACCTGTCCCGCCGTCGGGAAGCGATCTCGAGGATTGTTTCCAAACGCACCTCAGCGTCTGCCAGGCAGGAGGGCTTCGCGGCAGAGGGCGGCCGGCCCCGCGCTGACACCTTCAGTGACACCTTCAGTGACAACTTCACTGCCACCTCCACTGCCACCCTTGCTGCCACCTTCACTGTCACTCTCGCTGCCACCTTGGTTGCTACCTTCACTGACGTTTTTACTGCCGGGCTGTCACCGTCCTGCAAAAGGCCCGAATCCTCAGGAGATGACGGGTGCGGACACTCAGCAGATGAAGCTACAGCTGAGGAAGAGATTGATGTTGGAAGTCGATGTTCTGCGATTGAATTTAATGAAGGAAAGGGAAGTAATCAGAAATATTTGCTGAGGAAAGGGACGCTGTGGTGAGAACAAAGGGAAATGACTGTTCAAGTGAAGGAGGAGCATTGCGGTGACTTTGGAACTCAGACTACCACTGTCTTCCAGCGACGCGGCTCAAGGATGTGTGAACTGTCCTCCCACTGCTCCCACAGCTGCTGCTGGCTGAGATCACACCTACCAGACAAGTACTGACCAGTAGTGCTCAACGGTGTTCCCAAACACAGGCCTGAGCTAATGAGACCTAACTATAGAAATGTTGAAGGTTACTAAGCAGAGGTGGCCAAATTTCTCAGCATGGAGCCATCCAAGGTCTCATCAGCCATGCAAGTTGCTCCATGCTCCAGGACTGGAACAGGAAACACCAGATGCCGAGACATGCAAACCAGATTTAGGAATGGTTTGATGAAGTTCAGGCAGTGCTACCTCTCTTCTAATGAGCCCCTAGATAGTCTGTAGAGTCTGGCACTTTCATCCAGAGAATCCCTCCATGGATTGTGGAGAGCATGAACCTGCAGGTGGTTATTCAGAAAACAATAAGTATCTAGAAGCTCTCTATTCGTGCAGATATTTTGTGTGTTATTGCCTATGTCACCCTAAAGAAATATAAAACTTCTCCAGATTTCCTTACACCAAACCATTTTAGCACCTCTATGAATCAGAAGGAGAATTATACCTACCTGCTGCATATCCACATAGCTCTGCCACTTGAGCACATGGAGTAACTTGATAGCTGGAATTAAATTTGCTGTACAAACAAGCAAATTATGTTAAATTAAATGTTATTTTCAGGTTGTGAAAGTTAATGTACTTTACCATATGATAACACCCATCTACATTATCTTTTGTCATTGCTCCATTTCTCATCTTCCAGCTGTCTTCTGTCCTAGTCTATGTCAGTAGCTCATCCTGTCCTAGAAATACTACGTTTTTCTTTTCATGAGCTCCAAGAGGCCACATACTATAGGGGTCTGGCAGTGGCAGACCCAGGAGCATGCAAGAGACAGTTTCCCCACTCCACTTCTGCAGAAGTTCTTCTCAGGAAGTTCTTAATCAGCCCTTGATGAAGTTGCAGAGTTGCTTTCAGCTCTGGGAACACCATCAAACACACTGAAACCTTGCAAGGACAAAACATGTTCAGTGTAGATTCAAGCTCCACGAGATTTCTAATGAACTCTCTTTCCTTTCTAGTTCCATTGACTAGGGTATTATATAAAGTCATGGCTTAGTTTGTTCCATCAGAATGATTTTTTTAACATAAATCTTTGAAAAACAGATATGGTTAAGTAACATTCTTTTCCTTCCCTAAAGAGTCTCATGTTTTTATATGACAGGAAAAGGCAGAGAACAGGAAGCACGAACCCTTTCTTCAATCACTCTATTAATATATTTTCTTTGTTCAGAACCTAGTTGTTAAGCAAGTTATTCCAGAGGTTGATTCTCAGAGCCGTGATCTAAATATATTTGTTTCTGGCTCTTGACTAACCAGAGTGGGGAAAGTGAGCACTCTCATTGGTATCTAGCAAAGCAACTTTAAGTATGATTAAGTATTTTAAGCATGTGCTCAGCTGTATTGCTGATTAGGGATGCAGCTACTCAGACGTGTAAAGACTTTTCTTACCTGGCACTGGATATATTGTTAACATTCCAGTTAATAGTGATTTGCTGATCTTCCTTGGCATGCCTCAAATACTTATAGTTCAGCAATTTTTACTGCAAAGAGTATAAGTGAATTAAAGCCTTATTTAAATCCTAAGTCATCTTCAGATATCTTTCAACAAATTTAGCAGAAGAGGATTCAGCAGTCACACACAGCAGGTCCCTTCCAAGCTCTGCTTGCTCCCACCATCTTTGCAATGGATGTGGTGGAACAGGCTGTGTGCCATCCCCTCCATGCCCATGCTACATCCAGCTTGCTTAAACCCACCTGCAGCAGAAACATTCACAACTTGCCTGGGCTATGAGCTAAAGCACCATTTTCTCCATCCAATTTTTTGTGGGGACATCCCTCCAGCAAAGGCAACCTGCAAAGTGACCATGTTTACCTGCTGTGTGAAGATGTTAGTGCCCCATGTGCTCATGCTTTATGGAGAAGGGATCTCAAGTGGTAGCAGTTGTCAGGGAGAAGCCTTCCTCTGACACACCAGGAGTTGTGTGGTGTTAATGCTTGGAGTCTGCACACCAGTACTTGTACACTGGCTCAAGCTTTCTCCTCTTGACACATGTAGAAGCTTCATCATTGAATTGCGCTGTTGGAACATTGCGCCAAAGATTGACCTAATGTAATTTAAATGTTACAGATTTACCAATTACATACGTTGATGCTGATTCAGTAATAAGGCTCATAATGTTCTTATTATTCTGCATTTAAAATGCATTATTCATAATTTGTTAGAATTTAAAAGTACTAAAGAGCCAGTAGATGGCACCAATAAATCCTGTTGTGAGACTTAAAATGGCGAAGTGTAGGTCTTGTCTCTCAAATGCATTTTGGAAATGAAAAAAATAGACAAAACAGTGTTATTGACATAATTCATACTTTTCAGTTTACAGTAATAGTTTATGAACAGAATGTTTGTCTAAAGTCAAAACTCTACTGTGTAATTGAACACATAAACTCAAGAGGAAGAACACAAAGATGTCTTATAGTAATTTCTCAGTTATTTAGAAAATCCTGTCGTTGATAAGTTAGTGCCTTCTGAGTACTTGTGCAGTCATGCAGCTGTGTCAGCTTAAACTTTGTTTAATATTTTCTTCCGTAAAGCCTTTAAATGCAACTCACCCACAATTCACTACAGCAATGAAGACTGGAGAAGGATTCATATCAAGAAAGCCAGTATGTTGATGCATTGCTGTGTATTAACTGCATTACTGGGTACTTAGAACCCATGTCATGTTCCTCCCTGAACAAAGTATGTTATTTAGACTTTAGTCCTTCGAAATATTAGAGCTGTGTGGGTTGTGGCACCCACACACAAGAAGATGTTGATTTCTTTGATGTAAGAAAGATCTCAAGAAAGATCTCATCTTTCATTTGTCTGTAAATGACAACACCGTGCCTTCACAGCATTGCTTTAATAAAACAGTGATTATGCTAATAGCATTTCTTTCCAAACAGGTTACCTCACCTAGCCTCGGATATTAAGCACGATGCAAACTAAACAGGAAATATGCTTGTAAAGAATAAACTGTCCTAACAGTTTAAGGCCAAGGACACTTCATTCCTTGTGGACCTTTAGCAGCTGCCTTCACTCCTGATAAATCTGCAGCCTGTCTGGGTGGGTGATAGTAACAGTAGCAGCAACAGTGAGCATTTTTCTTGACAGAGTCCCTCTTGTCTCATTGTTTCTGTGGCTGGAGTGATACTCATCTTAGACAATGTCACACAGGCTGGGGAAAAAGAAATCTGTTTTTCAGAGCATGAGTCTTTCCTATGGAAAAGGCTGATACAAACCAAGTGATCTGTTATAGTGGACAGGCAAGGTATAGGTGATTCAGACAGCAAAGCAGAAAATCCTGGCTTAATGGGGTATATTGTAGCTTTGGGTTTTGCTGCCTCCAAAACATCGACCCATTAACCTGAGTTTAACTGGTTAACTTTCAATACAATGTGCAATTATCAAAGCAGGAGTGACTTCACACACATTTCAAATGCTGTTCTTTAAGTTGGTAGTTCAAGATATTTATTGAAACGTGACAATGCTAACAATGGAAGAAAACAATAGCTTGGCAGTTCTGAGGCAGCTACTACAAGGTGATTCATGGCAGCCTGTTAAAGGCAGACTAATGAGCATCCACAGCAGTGTTTCAGGACATTGGTAACTATATCCATCCCATTACCAGCTAATGCATCATCTCTCCTCATCATAACAATCCTGTGCTTCAGGGACTTCCCAGGATCTGTTGAAGCACACAACAGAGTACCTTGTACAAAAAGACCCACATCTGCCTGTAAGTATATCCTTTCAAGACATCCTCCCAGTGGGATTTCTGGAGTAGCAGATTCACTGTTTGCTAAAATGTGAAGGAAGAAGTTCAGTTAAGAAGCACAAATTTTTCATTATTATTGCCTCCCAATTTCTTTAGTAGCATATCTTTTGAATCCTGTGGAATAAAGTTATTTTTAATGTGTAAAAAATTAATTAGAAAGTGTCATGTTCTCTGTACCCGTTATCTGTACAATCAGAACAGCAAGTAATTTTCTGTCTTTTTTTGGTCACTCTTTATGATAACAAAAACTTATTTTAATAATGATTTTAATGCTCAGAAATAATGCTTTTCCTAAGCCTGTTTGCAGGTGTTTCTGAGCTATTATTAATGGAAGCATAATGCAGAATATTAAGTATGTTTTCAGCTGAGACATACAGTCTTGCCTGAGATCAATGCACAATACAAAAATGAGTCACACTTTAGATCTTATAGTAAGTATAACCACATAAGAACTAATTTGTCAGGTTAATAAAACCTGCTACATTCCAGGACTTGTGTCAGCATTACTATTTTAAATGAGGATTTCCAAAACAGGGTTCTGGAACCAGTTATACCATGTCCTGGAAGATAGTGCTGACCACTTTTAAGACTTCCAAGTTACATAAACCTCATTTTCTTAGTCTCCTTCCATGTTTTTCATCCTTGACTTTTAAGATGAATCACCATATAACCAGTCAATGGAAATTAAGCCTTTCCATCCAAGCATTTTTAGTCAGATTAATGAGACAACTGTGTGAGCATGAACGCATCTCAAATATGTACAAGTTATAGCAGAAAATAAAATCATGGAATTATAGAATGGTTTGGGCTGTAAGTGGATCTTAAAGATCATCTTGTTTCAATTTCCCTGCCATGGGCAGGGACATCTTCAAATAGACTGGGTTTCCTAGAGCCCCATCCAGCCTGGCCTTGAACACCTGCAGGGATAGGGCAAGTGGAACATGGAATATTGTCAGGCAAAAAAATTAAAATAGACAAAGCCAATAATGAACGAGATAGGAAAGATTTTAATATGTGTCAGTAGTAATCTCAATCATAAACAGAAAAAAAATGCTTAATTAGCAAAAGATTGAATCTAACTGTAAAAATGCTTTTTTTTTTACTACATCTAGATGACATTCAGATTTGTCTTCCCACCTGGCATGCCAGTGTTTTAATAATTCACAGATATCTCAACTATGACAGCAGACAATTTGAGACACAAGGAGGCAAACAAGGAGCTAACCACTACGCTCATGTATTTTTCCTTGATTTTTGTACAAAGTGTACTGATTTCATGTTTGTGCTTTCATTTCCCTTCTTAGACTTTCTGACATATAACTGAGTGTTTATGTCAACTTGAAGATGAAAGAGGATGCCAAAAGTCAGAAATTAAAGCTTCAGATAGAGAAAGAAGGCCAGGAGCCACTGGGGGAAGAAGGACAGAGGAACAGGATTCCCCACTGCATAGGGATAAGAAGCAGAAGAGGAAGGCCAGGAGGCTCTTTGCTTCTCTAAGAAGACTGTACAGGATGCTGGGTGAGAGCTTACTTGCTGGATGGGGATGGAAGTTATAAAGCTCAGCTGTGGGCAATTGCTAAGGATCTTACAAAGCATCTAAAATGGCAAAGCAAAGAAAAAATGTGGCATATAAGCAAAAAGAAAAGGGAAGCCTGAGATACCAGGTGGGATTTATGTCTCTGTGTGACACAGGCATCCTAACCCACCCTTCTCAGAGCACTGGGTCATAAAGGCCTGTGGTCTTGTTCAGGAAATATGGCAGAGAAGTATCCATAAAGCATTCTCTATTGCAAAGAGAAAGTGAAAGGCACTCATGCCATCAACTCCTGAATCCTAGAGACCTTCTGAGACAAAAATACACTTAGGGTTCATAGGAAACTTCTCAGGCCTTCCTTGCCAACATCAGCCTAATCATCATCGTTATCTTTGTCCTCAGAGGACCCAAACTGCCCTTGGATGATAGAGATGTCCATGTCTCCTTCCATGGAGACACTCTTGTGCATGTGATGCCCTTGTCCTCCAGCAGAGCACAATTCAGAGCCTTTCAGTAGCAGGAGACAATGATTTAGCAATGGATAACTGCTCTACAACTTATAATGGTTGTATTTAACTGTTTCCCAAGTCTGATTCAGGCCTTTAATTTTAGTCCTGCATTGCAATGTAAGTTGCAGCTCTACCTGTGCTGGGCCAAATGGGCACAAAAGACCACAGTGAGTCACCCTGTGCCGCAGTTGTCACCTCATGCAGTGATGATACTTTACTCAATCTTTCAGGCAGTTTAAGAACCATCCAAAAGGTTCAATTTGGATCATGATATGTTGGAAGTACACATTCTCCTGGAACACTGTTTTTCGTGGTTGCACTCAGTGGTAAGTTTGGAACTATGTTCCATGTCTGGTCTAATTTCAGAGTGGTATCATTCTGTAGAACCGATACTTTCATAGTGAAAAATGAAGATAGGGAAAACCATCCCAGAGTAGTAGCAGAGGCCATAGGTCTGCTGAGCAGCAAGATGGAGAGGCTGATCATGCCTGGGAGCTGCTCCAGACCCAAGGATACTGACAGCACTTAAGGGAATAGGGCAACCAATCCATGTAATGAGAAGCACAGACATCCGGAGATGGCAACCCTATTTACAGAGGTCAAACAGAGAAAGAAATTCCATGCCAAAGGTATTGTAATACACCTCCTGGGACCCTTTCCAAATGTCAGTAGAGCAAAATCGATAGACAAGTAAAAAATCAGTTTAACTCACCCAATTCAATTTCTGATGGAAATGCAATTGGAACAATGTTACTAGAATTTGCCAGTCTGGCCTTTGGATTCATAAATCCTTCATAAATTCAATTGTCCTTTCTCTTCTTTGTGCATCAGATGTCACAACAGCTAGCATAAGTACTTAGAGACTTCATTCTTCACCACTCAAGCAGTTATTTGCTCTGGAACAAAGGGACTGAAATTAAATAACAGACAAAGACAACATTTTTTTTGATTTTCCTCTTTGAACTTGCATTATATGAACACACACCTCATTATATTTTGCACCAAATTAATTCAGCTTCCTTAGAAAAACTCAGGCAAAACTGTTTAAGCAAGTGTTGTGGAGTAATTTATTCTAAAAACAGATACTAACAATTTTAATAGAAGTTAATAGCAAGTTCTTTTATCATATCAAATATTTTAATGTATTCATTGATTTACATATATATAACTAGATCAATGATTTTATCCAATGGACTGACATCCCATTTCATAATTTGTATATTTCCCTTGTTCCATTCACCTCTCTGTGCCTTTCCTGGCACAATATACATGTTTCTGCATCTCTGTCTATTGCATTGTGTCTTTTCCTCAGCCACTAGCAAATACAAGATTTCTACACTCCTGGGATTAAAATGAATAATTTAGCTAAGCTTTTGTTTGAGCTCTACAAGAACTGTGTGAGTGAAACTGTTGAATGCCAGGAATGAGTTCTCAAATTTCTACCAATTTGGAAGAATCTAAAATTGTTTTATATTCAGGAGCTCTAGCTGTGTCAGTTCGAGTGCTGTTTTTAACCTGTTTCTGAATTTGAAAGCAATAAAAAGTGTTCTTCTAGATTGTGGACTATTGTAGGAGAACAGCAGTAGCACAATCCAAGCCAGAAGTTCACTAATAAACACAGAACAGTAATTTTTTTTTTTTAATTAAAACTTCTTATAAAATATGGTCTAAAATTATATAGAAGTTATTTTTATGTTGTATAAAATTATATAAGCAAAACTGTAGGAAAAACTACAAACCCAGTGATTTGCGCCCACAGTTAAGTCACTTTATATCACATTGCCAATGTTAAGGGTATAGATTGTGCAAGCCATGTTCAAACTTTTTATGCTAGCAAAGTAGATAATATGGTATGCAATGGCTTTAGTAGTAAATAAAATCAGTGTCTCTTGAATCAAAACTTGCCTTTGCTAAATGCAACCAAAATGGTTAGTTAAATGGATGGAGAAAGATGTCATGTAGTCCTATCCCAACAGAGTTTTATTTTAGATATATGGAAGAAAATCATAGAGCACAAAAAATTTATTCTAAATTGTACTGGTGTAACTAAGCAAAGCTTAAACTTGTCTGTCATGTGAAGACAGAAATCATTATTTCTTTTGATCTCAAAGACATCCCAAATACCCAGCAGAGGTAGAAGGTGCTATTGCTTTTCTAAGAGTCTGAGAGCACTGTCAGGATCTATTTTATTATACAACACATGTCAAAAAAGTGGTCACCTGGACTTGCCCAAGCAATTCTCCAACAGGTTCTTGAGAGCACAGAAATATACATGAGTGGCACTGACTGTTCAAGTATGTGGGATACACCCTACAGGAATTTGAAGAGAAACAGTCCAAAGAACTGAGCATACATAAATGAGAAAAGATCATAAATTTGCAACTGAAGAGGTCCTGGACCCGCACAGTTTTATTGCAGAGGTCTCTGGTTGCTTTGCTTCTGTGTGTTCACCAGGGGCGAACATGCACACGTGCCATGTATGCAGTACAGATGGGACTAGGATCCAGGAGCAGGTATTAGAACTAAGGGATTTGGCAGCATAAATTCACCCTGTGATAAAAATGCACTTGTAGCATGAAATACCAGCAAGAGATTATTAGACAGAAATTAAAAATACTTACATGGTGAAGGCATAAGAAAGATACTATTTCTCATCATGGATGCAAGTACATTGTAAGGAAAAAACAGCATGCAGACAGATGAGCAGCAATGATAACAATTTCATGCTGGAAAAAAAAAATCTATATACCAGTATATATTCTGGAAGTTATTCTGTTGTATTTGTTAATTATTCCTCTAAATTCTCAAAAGATATCAGGCACAGACCAGGGACAGAAAATCCTTATCAGATATGGAATCCCAGCAAGAAGAGGAATGGATATAAATTGTTGGCCTCCACAATGATTTTGAACATGTTAGTTCATCTGAAAGATAGTTTCGAATCAGAAATATGAATAATGAGTATCATGTGCATAGGACACGATACATTACTTTAATATTGAACTCCTTACATCCCAACAGTTCCCAGAGGTGATGAGACTGCTCGAGTGGAGTTGTGGATTTTCAGTGAATTTTTCCCCTGTGCTTGGCAGTTGTGATTATGAGCTTTAGTTTTGCCAGGCCTGTGTCTGAATTAGTAGAATTATGCTCTCAATAATATAATAATGTGTCTAATCATGTGCTGCAAAAATATGTCATATTAATAGTCTGGATAAAGTGGGAAAAAATTTCTAGAAGGGAATTAATTTGAGGGCAAAGGAGATGCTACTGCATTGCAGAAGGGCTGGTTTATGGACTTGGACAGGCCACAACACCCAATGTTTTAGGTTCAGATCAGTCCTTGAGTCAGGCAAACTGAACATTAAGCCACTTAATAAGAGTGACCTGGAAAGTTCTACCTCCCTTGCATGGACAAGCCCAATATTTAATTTCCTAGTAAAACCAGAAACAGATGAACATGAATAATTTCATGCCTTTTTTATTTGACAGCTCTTCATAGCTGATAAAGAATAGACTGCTGCTTCACTATGGTGCCCCTTCTTAAGCTGCTTTTTGACTGTGAGCAAACTGTTTTTTCTATCCATGCAGTAAAACCCCAGACTTGTTTCCCTGTATCCAAACATGTGGGTGTTTTGCAGAGTTAATGGAAATTAAATTAAAGCTGAATAATACTGATTATAATGCAAGAGTGTGCAATCAAAGGTAATTAATACAACTGGCAGCGTGGCTCAGTCTTGCCCTGTGACACACTCTCTCTCTCTTTCTCCCACAATCCCATTTTTTCCCGAAGCAGGGACCCACAGCAATCTCAAGCTGCTCATTTTATACAATCTTGAATGGATAGATGCACAGCAGCATCCCACTTGTTGCACTCAGAACTTAAATGATATTCAATCCTCCAGAAACAAATGTAAAGCTATTATATTCTCCCTTTTTCCTTCTTGCTTATGAACATCCTAGTTCTACCATTAGCATTACAGTATTTCCTAGATTTTAGTGTTTGCTGAGGTTTTCTGTGCAAGGAGCTGTTGTAAACGAACTTGGATTTTATCTTAAGTGACATATGTCAACAAATGTAATTTCTGGTGGACCAGCTCACTTTTTGTCTTATATTAATGACCCAACTTTGCCATTAGTTTTCCAAAGGGCAGAAGAATGGCTTTTAACTATGGATAATATGCACAGGCTACCTGAAAAAAAACCACTTGAAAATCAGACCGAAGGATTTGAAAACTGGAGGGTGGTAACAGGACAGAATGAGATCTTGCATCCCTGCATCTTAGAGTACATCTTCATTCTTGTTAGCACCTTTTCCACATGCTTCACTGAGCCAATCTGGAAAGGAGGCACCTGAGAAGGCACTGGTGCAATGAGGGATGCTTGGTCTGAGGACAACAAAGGTTTAGTTTTGAAACACTTTTGAAAGTGTATTGAGTTCTTCAAAATATGTGCCTCACTACAAAATGAAGAGTACTGTGGACACGCTGTGTATGTTATCATAGCTCATGTAGCACTTCCTAAACATTAATTTTAGAAATACCATGTCAGCACATATTCCCCAGAGGCATGAGTGGAATAGAGTCCATTAAATTTAAGCTTTGGGGGCTTCACTTGCAACAAGACCAACCCCTTCCAGTCACTTCTTGCAGCAACAAAGGCTCCACTTGCAAGGTACTGTCTGATCCCAGATTTTGAAGCATTCTGTTTGTAGGGTTCCCATGGGCTGTTACATGCCTAACTGCTGGACTATGGCTTCCTTGTGCCCCTAAATCCTTTTTATTTTTGGCACATCTGAAGGCCATTCCTTTGATACTATTCTTCCTTTTCCACAGGAAAGAAACCAGTTGCTGTGTCAGAATCCTGGCCAGGAATCAAAGAGAGTGAGCTACTTGTCCGGCAACACCCAGGTCACAGACAATTAGGATGGGGATGATATTTCAGCAAAAGCCTTTCTGGTAGTAGAGAAAAATATAATGAAAAATTCGTGCAATTTTGCAAAAAATAAGAAGTGTCATCTGTAAAATTACAAGCTTATTTCTATGGCAGAGGTCAAACAACACTACAGCTATTTTTCCATCCTGTGCTCTCCAGTTCAGACAGGAATAACAGCTTTTTTTTAGCTATGTATTCTAGTTGCCTCATAGTTGCCTCATGGTATCTTACTCAAGAAGGTGTCTCAGATTTCCAGTGTCTCCCACTTTAGCCATGACAGCAACCACAAACTCTCCCATTTATAATTGCAGAGGTACAACTGTATTTTGACCTCATAATCCCTCTTTGTCAAATACACCAATTTCTTATAAGAATATATGTATTTTACCTTCTGTCACATGACGAAATAGTCCATGAGCCACAACCTAAGAACCAGATACAGAAATATTCTGATTCCATGAATAGTAGATGTGGGAACCATTCATTATACCTTTGCACTCTTTGATCTCAGCTTTAAAAACTAACCCAACCACAAACACAGGAATGTGAAATACATGGAGCAATAAACAGACACTTTAAAAATTTTCTTTATTTTCATTTTCAAATTTAAGGCCAATCTTCATTAATTTGCAGAGTACAAAAATGTTCCTGCTAGTCTAGTTTGAATTTAGATGTATTTATAAATAAAACTAAGCCTGCTTTTTCAAATACCATTTCTGTACACAAATTATATAGCCCATTCTTTTCATAAGGCATGTAAAACAGATTTCAGTTCAAACATTAAAATATTTTACACTTGCATATCAGAATTACAAACAGAAAATAAAGGTTCTCAAAAAATGTGCCTGAACTGCAAAAGTACACACTAAAGACATTACAATATACACATGCAGAGACATGCACAAATAAGTATCTATGTATATGAATATACCAGGAAGATCAAAAATACCTGTGTCCTGGTTTTTATGAAATCTCAGTCATTTAACTAACAAGAATGAATGTTTAACACAGTACTCATATATTGCTTACACAATAACTATAGTTTCCTATTTATGTCAGTACAAAATCATTTCAGTCACACAGTAAAATTGTGTGTCTTCCACTCAATGTCCTAAAGTGATGTTGAAATGATGAAATACATTAAGAAATTGTAAGGGAGAAGATGAAGGAATAGTGCAAGATAAAGCAGTACTGAGTCTTTGAGAAGATTAATTTTCCACATGATGAATTGGTAACTGTAAATCTCTCTTCTTTAGACAATATCCTATTTCTTTTGAAAGATTCCATTTCTCATACAGTGGAAGAAGATATATCAAGATATATAGGAAAATCCAATGTATATATTGTGTTGGAATTTTAGAAACATTATGAATTTCCTTTCTGTTAAAAACCTGAACTTTGATAAATCATAAGAACTCACCATCTGTTGGCAAATCATTCCAGCAGAAAGTGTGCTGTTCCAGTTCACCTGTAGAAATCTTCATGTGCAGTCAAGGGACATCAGACATCAAACAAATAATGTGGCAATGTCTTTTTGGGGAAAATTACATTTCAAAACTACTGGCATGTAAGACAGTGATGCCCACAGGTCCTTTATCTGAAAGTCCATGTATTTTAACATGGTTATTTTATTTGACGTCTTTGAGCCATTTGTATTTGAAAGATGATGCTCAAAGAACAGACCCTGTAAATAAGACTCCTTATTTCTAACAAGGCCACCTGGAGTGAAAATGTCCAGATGATTCTTTGGGCTTCCTTCTTACACTGAAACCAGCATGGGAATCCATTGTGGGGACTTCAAATTGTCTAAAGTGATATAGACTAGATTCTGTCACACTTATTATACAGAGTGGTATATTATTTTATAAACAAATTGGTTGTTTCTACTGGTGGTTATCTAGTAGAAGGAAAGTAAAGATAAGTATATCCCAATCTTAGTACAGAGGCAAGATCCAGATCTCCAAAACATGCTCTTAGTTTTATTAAGGTTATTGGAAGTTTGCACATCAAACACTAAGAAGCCACCTAGGACATAATGTAATTTCTTTTCAGTTACTGCCTAATGAATAAGAACCATAATGAGGAGTGTGTATAAAATTGCTTGTTACTAAACATGGCTTTTACCACAGAAGTTGGACCCAAGCTTTGAATGTCATAAAGTTGAGTTTCAGGATATAAACAGGTTTAGGGGATCTTGGAGTAGGTCAGGAATGTTACCATGAGCAGTCCAGGGCAGGCAGCATCCACCACTCTGCAGCTGCCACCCTGATGGGGGATGTGGTCAGCATGAATGAGGTCTGTGCTGCTGCCTGGATAATTGTGTACCAAGGCCATCTCCTGCAAACATCTCATGCTCAGAATGCAATATTTAAGAGCTGCCTCCCTGGTGGCTGCTGGCATGAGCCAGAGCAGCTTCATGTGCCATGCAGCTCCTGGGCTTCCTTCTGTGGTGTGACCCAAGCCATCAGACACAACTGGTCAGCACATCTTCATTAAATAATTCCTTAGCTAATAAATAATCTCACTGCCAGGACTCCTTTGTTCTTGTTTCTACTCACTCTAATGTGGTATCCACCCAAGGCCACAATCTCTGGAACAGCTTCTTACAAAACAAACCTTCTCTTTTGCCTTCCTTCAAAATCCTGCTTATCCTTAAAAACCTCAGGATTATTATTCACTTTCTGTAGCTTTCTTGTATCATACAAGTTTATACTGCACTCTCTCTGCCAGTAAATCCTTTTAGAATATGCTATGGTATGCAAAATCCTGGCTCTAACTCTGGATTCCAGTTTGCCTTTTTGTTGGAATAATTAATAAACAATACCTATTGCATAGACTTGTACAACAAGGAAAGTAATGCACACACCTAAGCAGCAAGCTATTAAAATGATCCTAAAACAAAATAAACTAGGGTTCAGTTCACAGTCCTATTCATACTTGTTTGTCTGTTTTGAGTAGTTCTTTTAAATGACCCTTTAAGGATACTGATATACATCCATATACATACATACATATATATACATATATATATATATATATATGTCTGGTAGGGGAGGCAAATAAATTTACCTCTTTTATCTTCATAAACATGCAAACTCATAGAGAATATATATTATTATTATTACTTCCATACTAAGAAGTAATATATTGAATTAATTCCTAAACTTCTATACTGAACATTTATATTCCTTTTAGATATGTTTTTATGATAATCATGGAGTACCGTGGTACAGGATGCTCACAATGTATTAAATAAGTTCTACACAGTCAATTAATTATATCGTATCAAAGAAAGTTAATTTTTTGAACTGACATTAGAATATGACTTTTAAAATTGTGGTTATTTTCATGTAATGTTAATGGTAACTTTTTTCCAAGTCAAACTGGGCTTCAACATAATCAAAGGGGCATTTATAAAACAACCAAGTAGCCATAACTCTACTTACTATTTAAGACTAGGGCCTTCAAATAAGGCTGATCAATATGAAAGCTACTGGTTTTAAGACCGAAATTATGTCAATATGAACAAAAAATTAAAACTAAGTAACTGAATATTTAATATATAAAAATGGTCCTGTATGACTTAACTATATATAACCAATATAAATAGTTGGAAAAAGATTGAGTCTATACTATAGTCTCATTTTTCTGAGATGTCTGGGTTTGTGTTTTAAAACATGTGAGTGGTTTAAATTAACACTATGGGTTCAAATGTGCACACTCAAAACCCCTTTATGACTAAAAATGCAGATTTATTTGTTCATTTCCTGGTTTTAATTGGGATGAGTTGTATCCCTTATTATCCAGCCTCATCTTAATGACAATGCAGAACAGGACATACACAAGGGATAACATAGAAGTTAGTAAAAAGCAAATGTCATGAATTTCTGTGTATTTTTGTGTAGTGCCACTGCTTTAGGCAAACGATGTCTGAAGATCCTACAATGCTTGCAGCTGGTTTCCACAAGACCTGCTTCTGGAGACACTCAGTAGCAGCTGACTGCTGCATTCAACCTGGAACACCTAGAGATCTTCATGTCTTCAGTGACTGACATTTAAAGTGCAGTGAAGCCTTGTTAAGTCCATCCTCACCTGCAATTTTCTTCATTAATTGGCACAATTCTTTGTTTTTCTTCTGTCACTTTGTCTGATGCCTTTTGTAACATTAATGGTGACTTCTTGTGTGGACATTTTCTGTGTGTCCCATTTACTCTGTGAGAGTTTTAAACAGTACAGTGAGTTCTATGATGACAACAGAGTCATTGATGATTAACCCCTAATTTACAAAAACAGCTCTACTTAATAAACAGAATGCCTCCAGCATCCTTCACACCACACTATGATGCAGAGCAGTATCCTTACTCAGTGTGGACACAAGCTTTTATATCTGCTACAAAGGAAGTGGATGTCAGTAGGCTTTGGATCAACCTTCTTGACTATAATTATCATCTCTGCATGTGTGTACTATAAAAGCAGGGCAAATAAATCTGGTTTCAGTCCAGAAGTGAAAGTTAGAGTTTCCTTTTGACGTCACTGAGAGTAGTGCATCACTAGCCTGAGACAGAATTTTCTGTACCTCATTTTATGTTTGTGATGTGGAAACAGTTTTAAAGTAATATTCTACCTGTGTACAAGACCCAAGCACAATATATACCTTTCAGAGTTTCATCAGTCTATTTTCAATATTCAAAAAAGTCAGTCTGTCTGAGTCATACAAGTTCATCCCTAATTTAAATTTATATTTTTCCATCTCCCAGACTGTCAGCTTGTTGCCATTAGCAATGCACTGTAATACACAGGAAACTCGATAGGTCTAACAAAGTGTACCCAGATCTGGGCTGATAGAGACACACAGCTGAGTTGAGTGGGTTTGATTATTGCATTGCCAGTGTTCCATGAGGCTATTTGTCAGTGTAAGGAATGCCAGGTAAATTAGGCATTACTTACAAGGTAAAATTATGTCTGATAAAGTTCAGACACTGACATAAGCAAAAGGTGGATATATATTGGAGAGCAACATCTGGACTTAATTTGCTGCTGTGTATTATTTCACATTTCTGCAGCCAGAATACATCTGCTCCTTTGCTATCTGGTCCCCTAGTGCTACTGTTCATGCAAATACTTGCCAAAGACTATGAGAATTCAACCAGATTATTGTCAGTCAGGGACATAATCTGGATACCACCTTTTTGGGGCGAGGTGCCTGACCAGCCTGTTAACTTTCACTGGTATTAGCACTCCTTTCTTTATTACTGTCTTCATCATCATCATCATCATCTTTTACTTCTAAATTTTTTTGACATTGCTGTCATGAGAGGATAATAAAGTTTCCCAGATACAGTCGGTATCAAACCTTTTCCCTTCCAACAACACAAGCTGTACCCTGACATAACCAAGTGTGAAGGGATAAGGCAGATGGCTGCTTTAGAGCTGGATGCAGGAGAAAGTGGGAACAGAGAGGTGACAAGATTTACCCCCTGCTAGCCCACAGGGGTTGATGGCACAGCCCAAGTCTTCTGAGAGCACCATGTGCTGCATTGCACTGTATTCTATGGCAAGTTGAGATAAAAGAAAAACTGTAGTCAATGTGAATGTTCAGGTAAATAAAACTTAAGGTGTTCACTATATATGGTCATCTTACGATTCCCTAAACAGTGGAAAAACAGAGATAAAGAATGGCAGATCAGAGCTGGAGCCTGAAATAGATACTACACTTTCTCTCTAGGAATATATATTTCTTTTTTGATGACAAGAAGTTTAGACAACTTCCTTATGCACCTGCATTAGATGTGGAGAATAATGTAAATGCTTTAGTTATCATCAGAAATTTTCTTTGCACTGAGCTGCAACAGGATAGGTACATGTTACTGAATGCATCTCAGCTAGAAAATGCGGGAGGATATTTTCAAAATCATGGGGCCCAGGGCAGGAACCCACACTTCACTGAGTAGTACCATTATAGTCAACACATTAACATATTGTGGGAATTTGCCCATACTTCCTACTAAGTGCAATACAGAAGTAATTTTCTATTCAATTACAAAATTAGACAATTTTCTCAAACAGTAGGACAGGTACACACTGTAATTCTCAATTGTGACTAACTCTCTTTTGAATTCGATTAATAATTATCTAGCTCTGTTTGACCATATCCAAGCTTACCAATTAAAATTGCTCTCTGGGCTAGTGGCTATGACAAGCATTTGGGCTTTTCATTTACAGAAATCCCATGTCTCTAGATGTGATACTACCATGGAATGTGTCCCTGTCCACCTGGAGGTGCAGTATCTCATGAAAGGAAACAGCAGTATCTTTTATGTCATCTGGGAGAACCTTTGTACTATAGTAATACAAAAGATAATAATACAATAGAGGTATAAAATAAATAGAAATGTACTGATGTGTTTTGTATTTGCAAATGCAAGGTGAAGCTCAATCCAAATTTCCATTTTCATTTGCTCAGATTCTTTGGTTTAAGGATGTGACTCCCAAGATGGGACAAATTCTTATGGGATGGGTGTAGCAGTTCTGCCATATGCTATGCTGAGGCATTTTCTGTGGAAAAAAATGTCAAAAGACAAAGCTCAGCAAGGAGGAGTGCCTACATTGGCAGTAATTCAGCAGAAACAAACTGTGCATGTCTGAGGAGCAGGGACACCAGGGGAGCTTGTTTCATGTCTGAGAAAGGCAAGAAACAAAGGCTGGAATTGCACAGAGGTGTTGCAGTCATTCACTGTTTAAAACAATGAAGCTAACAGGAATTAAGCTGAAGGAGTGACCCAAATGGTGAGCAAAAGTTGAAATTTGCTTGAAATTGAAAATACATACTCCTTTTCATGCCCCACATAGGCTAACAAAGCTGTACAATCTTTACATGTATATAAAGTCACTTCCATTTAAGTGTGAAATTATGTCAACTGAAACTTTCTTCCCCCATCCTCAAAGAAAACAATACAAATATGACTTAACAGGGGAGGGAGATCAGAGGAGACTCTACCTTTGTGTCCTGGGATGGTCAGCAGGCTGTGCTGTCTCCTCTCCCATGGGGATGCCTGTCAGTTAAGTTTTATTCCACAGTAATACTATTGCCTCTGCATTCTGATATCAGTGGATTTATCAACAGCTGCTTGTGGACCTTACTCTGTCCAACAGGCAAGAAATTGCACTATTTGTGGATGTGGAGTCTTGCTGAATTTGCCCAGACTCACAGTGCAGTGCATGCATGCCCACAGTGCAGTGCATTCATGCCAGTTTTGCATCAGGGATTGCGGTCGTGACCAGACTTACTGTGATCACACTGTGCCTCTGGCACCTCACCAGACTCAGAATGCCAGATTGGTTACTCTCAAAAATTGTCTTTGAAGGTCTTCCAGAATCTCAGACAGGCAAGAAAGAAGGGTAAGAAAGGCAAGGCCCCCAGGCCCACTACATCTGCAGACAACACTGAAAGCAAGGCGGGGGGTGGGTCTCCCTTCCCTGATTTTTTATGTGACAGAAGAGTTGGCATAGTCAGCTTGATTGCCATGGATAAACAGTTACAGAAGTATGAATGTGCTCCTTCCAAGGCAGGCAAGGAATGGGCCCCAAAATTCTGGAAAGACAAAGCAAGAATTTCTACAGTATTGAAGGCTCACTTATCTTACATGCAAAAGGGACTCAAAGAGTCTTTCTTCCCTCAAATTTATCATGCATAGAACGTGCTGATTTGAAATCAGAAAATTGGGTATTAAAGTCATCACTGGATTTTGAGAGGGAAATAAAACAAGCTTATAACAGAGAAAGATAATTTTAAGATTCTGCTTGCTTCAGGGCATAGGGAAAGACAAGTATTGGAGAAATTAGGTAAGAAAAAACATACTAGAGTGAAATAAACTCTGAGAGAGGAAATAGAGGGCAGGAAAACAACTGAATTGTTTCTATCTTTGGAAACTGAGCAGCTGCACAGTTACAGAAAGAAAAGGAGATAAAGCAGAAACTGGAAGAAAAGGTAAAAATGATGCTTAAGAGGGCTGGCAATCTAGTCAGCATTGTACAGATAAGAAAACCAATTCTATCCCCTGGAGAATGGCAAAAAAGCCAAGGGAACAGTGGACACTCCCCATTGTCTTCAGGAGAGCGAATGTCAATATTACACTTTCAACAACTACCGTGCTAAATTTTGTGGAAGTAGCAATGCAAATTCAGGGAGCATCCTATTCATGAAGGGTGAAGCTAGATGTAAAAGGTGTTATTTATGATTCCACTCTGGGAACACTTCAAGGCTTAATTCATGCTCACCAGGAAGGGAGTGTGGTGTACCTTTGACTGATTCTCACAGGGATATAAACATTCACCCATGACTGCACATTCTGTGATTGCCAAACTTTTACAGTCTCACTCTCCCCAGATGTGAAATTAGAATATATTGTAGTTAAGAGGAGACTCCCCTGAAGAAGTAGGGGAAGCAGCAACAACAGCATGGCAAGCACTTCTCAAAGTAGAAATTGAGATTCCACCAGAATGCCAAGAACCATGTAAAGGACTTTATTTGCTACATCTGCAGATAACCCAGGAAACAAGGAAATCTCCCCTCCCCAAATTTTTACCTAACACCTTATCATATGAGAAACAAAGGAAGTGGTAAACCGGCCATAGGTTGTGGCTTTCTTTAATTTGCAGCAGCTCAGATGCTATGCAAACAGGGCAGCAAGTGGGAACCTGTAGGTGGCAGGTAGGCAGCTGTGACAGGAGAAGGTTGGTCTTTGGTATAGGCACAAAGCCTTCTTACAATATATACAAGATACACAACACATAAGTGAGGGGCAAAAGGGGGTAGGATGTGATCCAAAGCCTACTGAAGTTATTGAAAAGACACCCACTGACTTTTTTCAAGCTTCATGTCCAGCTTTGAATGAACCAGGGTTCATGCAGTGCACATATTTTAAGCAGAACAGCAATTAAGGGAAAGCATGTTCCTTTTCAGATAATTAATCTAAATAATTTGCACAAAGCATGCCGCAGCTGGACTGAAAGAAATATGTGAGGGGGCTTTTTTTACTGTAGCAAGTGTGCGTGTTATTCTGATTGACAAATAAAACATCAATTCTGTGGCCGTTCAGGCATGAAGCATTGCCAGAGGTGCTCAGCTCAATCATGCCATGGCTGTAGTGCAGCCTGACACCGTTTTCTCCTATCTCAAGACATTAAATACAGTTCCACTGCAAAGAGAAAGGCTGTCACAAAAGTAACTTAGACCTGGCTGAAGCTGGTGCTGGGCATTAGGGACCATAATTATACTCATACCTCTGTGGTCCTGATGCCATTCTGTCTCTGTGTTGTAGTTCCCATGCTGTGGACTACGGGGTTTGCACACTGAGAGCCACAGTTGTTCCTCTTCTCAGTGTTCAGCATTCCAGCTGTGGCTGATGCTGTAGATACACCTGTGTGAGCCAATTTCCCATCCTCCAGAAGACCTAGTGGGGGCACATGGAATTGGGCAATTAATACTGAGGAGCAATTTGCAGCTGACCCTGGTGTCCCTGTACTTTGCCACATTTGGTGATCGTGTCAGGGATGTAAGGTGTGGTACAGTGCCACAGGGAGAGCAGTCTACCACCCTGTGGCATCTTCATCCTCACATTTGACATGATTTGGCCTTTTTCCTATGGTCCACTGCTCTGTGAAACATTGGCTTAGAAAAAAACTTGGAAAAACAGTCAATGAGTGCAGCATATCAGTAGATTTTTGTCACCTGCAGGTCTCCGGGGACTCCTCTACACACACACACACACATGAATTTAAGACCCAGGGAAGCCCCCCTTAAATCTGTTCCAGTTCTAGGAAATGAAGGGGTTAGATGTGAACATGACAAATGAGACAAATGTGGATGGAAAGGTTGCTCTATGCATGGCCTTGCCTTAAATATTTTTTCATTTGAAGTTAAGAAATTTAGAAAAGATTTATTTCATGTTGTTTTGATTATCAGCAATCAACTTTCTGCTCTAGGTGTGTGGATACACATGCATCATACAATATGATATTGGACAGCATAAATTAATTTTTCCATCTTACTGCATTAACAAAAATCAGTTGTCATTTATGGTGAGTGCAGAGCTTTCAACTTCTAGGTTGCAATGCTGGGTCTGAAATCCAAATGGAAGGAGTAAGTGGGATGCATGACTGTGGCTCTCAATTTAGCTTTTGTCAAAGTTTGTTTATGAAGACCTTTATGTTAAAAGAGAAACAAAGAAGGCAAATTTACTAACTGGTAATGCAGGTATCAAACCTAGAAAAATTAAGGAGACTCACAGAGACTAAGTGAGAAAAAAAAGTATATGGAAAACCAATGACAAACCATTGCTGTATGAAGTGACATTGTGTCATCAAAACCTTCTGCATTAATCAGGTAGGAATTTAAGTGCTGTGTTATAGATTTTAAAAAGGAAGCAAAGTCCTGAATTCTTTTTCAGAAATCTGTAAGAAAAGACGATTTGTCAGTAGAAAGCAACATTTGTCAGTATTAGCTAGCAAAGGCAGTGACTGAATTCAATAAAGTTTTACCCAAACATTCAAAGCCTTGGTCTTGAAAATATATAAATTTTTGTGAAATTAAAAAACCTTTAAGATCTCTTCTGACTCAAGCCATTCTATGATTCTGTAACTTACTGGACTGCCATGATTTTAACACTCTTTGTGGTGATGACTGGGAATAAAATTCTAGGATGTGATCAGTTTTATCATACAGTGTTTATTTTAGGCATGAAAATTTAAAGGCACTGAACAAATATACACTATTCAACTTATGCTGATGCTGTGTGAATCACAGCAAGTAAAAAGAAAGCCCATGTATGCCTTGTGTATTAATAACATTGCATGATATATTCCAAGCACTAGCAATTCAAGAAATAATTCTCTTTGTATCTCAGAAAGGTACAGCTTCTCTAGGCAGGATGTCATCTGCTTTAGTTAAATTAAGTTTTAGAAATAATAAACCTACCTGTAAAAAAGATGTCCACTCTCCCACACAGCCAGGACTGACATTGAGATCATGGAGTAACATAGTTTGAAAGCCATGTGATTGTGACCAGATTCTCACTCTTGTCTTGAATGCCTCAAGTTCATTTTTAAAGGCCTCAAAGTAGCCTTCTCCTGTCTGCAAAGAGAAAAATGAAATATTTGTTCTTCAGCTGGATTTACTTTTGAATTGTAAGCATACACAGTGCTGAAAAAATCCATGCAGTAATGGCATGTTGTACCAGGGAATAACAACTGTGAACAATTCAGGAATAATGTTAGTCAATTTAAAATTACATTTCAGGTAGATTTCTTTTTAAGACAATCTGTTGCATTTATATGTATTAGTAAAGTAACTGATTTATCTGAGAACATGTAAAACTACATCTATTTTTAGCCTTTTGTTTATTCCAACTCAGAAGATATCCTTACAACAGCTGCTGTTGAAGCCCTTTGGTCAAAATTAAGGCACAAACTAACTCACATTGCCTACACTCATTTAGGCAATATTAAGATCCATTAGAATCTTGAACAACTGAACACAGACTACAGAAAACCACAGTTTCAGTTTTCCCACCTTTGTCATGCACTGCTCTGGATTTATTTATCTGCCCCATTGTAATGGGCAGATAGAATGGAAAAGTTTCCGCAATACATAACTACACTTTGAAAATGTGTAATTATCAAAAGTCAGACCAATTTAAGACCAGTCGGTGTTTGCTGTTGTTATTTAGTTATTACTTGTCTGTAACAAAATCACTGCATTTTGCTTTCCACTTGCAACAAGCAAAATCTACTAAGCTTTCCTTTTCAGAACTGGAATTATAACAAAGTATTCTGTATAGAAAATAATTGCTGACAAGACACTTTCCCATAAGCCTAAATCACTGAACAAAGTATTTAGCCTCACAGTTAGGAAAAGCCCTCTCTAAAACACTAGACTCTTGTACTGTATCAAGAGTTTCTCACATTATTACCCAAGTTGACTTACTTTGGCTTTTTGGAAAAAGAGACGAAAACATCCTCTTGGATCCACATTGCAATTTTTGGCAATTTCTATAATAAACTGCATTACAACTGCTTGGTGTGCTACTTGCTCCATCAGAGCTCCTTTCTGAAAAAAGAGGGGGAAAAAAAGCTTATAGTTCTGATTTAAAGAAGCTCCCTGGGATTATATTTCTAAAATTCAGCAGAATTTCCTTTTGCCCAGTTCCTAAGCAGATGTGAACTGATGCTTACAGAAGCAAGAGGACTCATAATTAGCTATAACTAGACATAAATGTGACAATGCACTATCAATAGAGATGGTTGGAAGAACAGTTAAACAGCTAATGAAGTTGGATACCTTTCTACTGTGCAAATGGGAAAATGTGTGCTTCCAAAGATGAAAACATATCCATACCTGTTCAGCTTCTAGGTGAAAACACCACAACATGAGATACCTAGATGTTTCTTCACATACAAGGTATGGATGATCAGACAAAAACCTTTGACTATCATCCCATCTGCTCAGCATACCTAATAAGAGAAACACAGTTAAGATATTCTAAACAGATAAATTATTTAATGCAGCAAGGAAGTTACTTACTCTGATACCCAGTATACATAACAACTTGGCAATTTACTTAGCTCAGAATGACAGCATGAAGCTAAATTTGGGGTTTTTATTTATACATCTAACCAATGCTGAAAGAGCATTACCGGAAGGCATCATTAGACTTTGAAGATACTAAAAGTAGATTATAGCAGTCATGCGTTTCTAGTAATGCTGATAATTTAATCAGTTCTCATAAGCTAGCAAAGTGGTGTAGGTATCTCATTAGTTATAACCCCAAATAGGTTAAAAAGTTTATGGACAGGTATTTACAGTAAGTGATTCTAACAAACACAAATCCTCCACATGTTTGCAAATAAAAACACAAAGAACAGAACCTGTAATGTGTCAAAAATTAAAGTGATTGTAACACACAGTTTGCTAGATTTTTAGAAAAATCAAATTAATCATACAAACAGCTTAATCTCAAAAAACAAAGCCACACCAGTACTGGAAAGTTAATCAGAACTTTGAATTGTGGTATCATGGCACTACCTTCAGGTAACAAGCTGAATTTAAAAATCAGAACTCAATACTCAGAGCACTTCTTAAAATTGTCCTTCATGTATCTCTGACAGCCATTTTTGGCAACAGGTACCAAATGTACAGCTTCACCTATCAGCATATAACTGGGCGATGATTCAATGGTAATGACCTAAGCTAATCTTAGTTCTAGCAAACAAATGCTGAAACAGAAAGCAACAGCTTATATTTCTTTTGACTGTTTCCAAGTAACTCTGTAAGTTCTTTATTGCTTTGAAGTCAGAGCAGGATCCAGATGCAGGATTTGTGAAATATAGCAAAGTCCACACTGCCCCTTGGCAGCAACTAGCAAGGAACAAGTGACTTCAGAAAACATTAATGTACTGTGGCTTTCTACAATGGGACTTATATGCATCACAAATTAAAATAATAACATAGCTTTGAACTCAAGAAGTATTAAAAAATACCTTCTATAATAAGACTACTTCTGTAACAGTCTAATTTGAATTTAGACAAAGAGTAATTTTGCCCAACTCTCAACTTAGAAGCCTACAAGACAGCCTCTTTTTCTACCTGCTGAAATGCACAGCAGGGGACATGTTTTCTAATTCCAATATCATTACACTGAACAGTTAAGTACTTGAGAGAACCTGTGCCTATTACTGCTATTTGCATACACTGACAGTGTTGTGCATTAACTTGATACTTGAAAGGCTTGCTAAGGCTAACAGGGCTCAAAGCCCTTTCTTTAAAACAGCTTTAGGCCTCTCAGAAACCAAAAAACCTTAAGTTTGTAAGAACAACTGAATTTTACCAATCTAGTCTTAATCTTGATTGTTCCAGTATTCCAAATACAGCTATACTATACTATAGTGTGAAACCAGCCTGAATGGCAAGCACTTCAGAGAACCACAAAAATTTCAGATTACATTACAAGATCAGCTTTGTGCTCAGTTGGGTTTAACAATTAAGACTGAGCTAAATTGACACCTAGTGGATAATTAAGTATAGTTTTAAACACACAATTCTGAGCACACATACTCTTAGCGTAGGTCTTAAACATGTCCATTTAATCAGCCATTACCTTTACAGATTAACAGGTGACACGAAAAACATTTAATAAAACATTTAATTTAATCTGCTTTAAGAAAGGAGAGAGCCATGGATGACCCATGCACTTTTATATATGTGACATATTTCCAGGAATGCCCCTGCCTTTTCCCTCTGCTGTGGAATATCCATTTAGTCCTGATAAAATAAAACTGAACAGTCTGTCATTTAGGTCTTTCCCTTATTAGCATTCATTCTGGACAGGAAGGAGCAAACCAACCACATCTGACCACAAGATGTTGGAAAAACAGACTCACCGAAGTGTCTAATCTTTTGTTCATGTTTTTGTATAAGTGGTTCAGACACAGCTTCATCTTCAATTTCTTTTCTTTTTTGATTAATAAAACTCTGAGGAAGAGAAAGATTGTACTATCACACAAACTCCGCACATATTGCTTACTGATATAAAGTTAATATATTTTAATATGTTACTGTTTAGTTTAAATGGCCATGTTCTAATTTTAGAGTCATACCATATTTGAGAAGGTGTTTTTTTTTTAGAAAGTGCATTACCTAGTAACAGAATTTCAAAGTCTCCTTATAGTCTCTGAAAAACTTCTGTATTCAGATAGGAACTTACTGATCTTACATGAGAATCATGTCCACTGCAGCCTGGATCAGATAAATCAATGAAATTAGGAGATATGATAGTGACTCCAAACTGATTTTTTCCTTTTCTAAATTTCTCATGTATATTGGTAGCTCTGTAGCCTACTTTTATATAAGTATCTAGATTCATAGCTAGAATTTTACCTACTCAGTTAGCAAGAAAGACATAACACATTCCTAAAGGCTCAATCCTAATCTTGATTCTTCTGAGACCAATGACAACACTCTCTCACAAAGCACTAGAGAGGAACAGGAGCTTCAGAAGAAAGTCAAACCAAGAGGGGGAATTACCTCAACATCTGTCTTTCTAATTGGGCATTCTTGTCAATTATGCTAATTTGATAAATTTATAAAACTGTAGCTGCTATGTGTCACATGTGCACCTTTGGTGCAATTTTCAGTGTATATTTTGGTGTGTGGTGCACCTGAAGGGACCCTTCATAAAAAGCTAACAGCATTTATCACCTGACTGTGTCTGGCTTGTGACTTTAGGGCTCAGAAAAAGGCAACAATAGCTGTTCAAAATAAATTGTGAAATCAAAGATAGAAAGTTCTTTCTAAATAGTTGGTATTATAGTAGACAGTATTAGAGACAAACTAACAGTTTCATATTCTGGGTTTGGTGGAACACTTAAAGCTGACAGTTTCAACCCTCCCTGCCCAGGCAAGAACATCTTCCACCGGATTAGGCTGTTCCACGACCAGTCCCATCTGAGCTCTCGCTTCTAGGGATGGGGCAGCTACAGCTTCCCTGAGCAACTTGTTCCAGTGTCTTGACACCCTAATAATAAAAAATGTCTTCCTTATATCCAATCTAAAGCTACCACCTTTTATTTTAAAGCCATTCCTTCTTGTTCTGCCACTACAGGCTGTGATAAAAAATGTTTCTCTCCATTTTTCTTATAGGGCCCCTTTAAGTACTGAAAGATCTCATGAAGGTAAATAAGGGCTCCCCGGAACAGTGTCTTCTTCAAGCTGAATAGCCCCAGCTCCCCCAGCCTTTCCTCATAGGAAAGATGCTCCAGTCCTCTGATCATCTCTGTGGGGCTCCTCTGGAGCTGCTCCAACAGGAGTCCTTCTTGTACTGGGGATCCCAGAACTGGGTGCATTACATTGGGGGTGGGCGTCAGGAGAGCAGAGGAGCAGAATCCCCTCCCTGGCCCTGCTGCCCACGCTGCTCTGGATGCAGCCCAGGACACGTTTGGCTTTCTGGGCTGTGAGTGCCCATGGCTGGGTGATGTCCAGCCTCCCACCCAACAGCACAGGGCTGCTGTGATCTGTTCATCCCCAGACTGTGTTTATACCAGGGCATTGCCCCAGTCGAGCTGCAGCACCTTGCACTTGGCCTTGTTAAAACACATGAGATCCCCATGGATCCACTTCTCCATCTTGTCCAGCTCCCCCTGGAAAGCCTCCTTCAGGTCTGATAACTGCACTACTCAGCTTGGTGTCATCTGCAAACTTGCTGAGACTGCACTCAAACCCTCTGTTTAATTTTAATGAAGATCTTAAATAACACTGGCCCCAATACAGAGCCCTGAAGGACACCACTGGCCCCCGATGTCCATTGGGACTCTGAGACATTCACTGACCACTACCCTTTGCATGCCACCAACAAACCATTTTCTTATCCACCTAACAGTCCACTCATCAAATCCATCTCTCTCCAGTTTAAGAGAGAAGTTTATTGTAGGAAACCACATCAAAGGCCTTGTACAAGTCTAGATAAATGACATCTGTAACCCTCCCCTGTCCACTGATGCCATCATCTCATCATAGGTCACTGACAAGGGCACTGAATTGCTCTGGCAGGACCTGCCCTTGGTGCAGCTGTGCTGGCTGTCCCGAGCCACCTCTCTGTCCTCCAGTGCCCTAGCACAGCTTCTAGAAGGGTCTACTCTGTGATCTTCCCAGGCACAGAGGTGAGGGATATGTTGTATTTTTGTGCTGTACAAGACACAGAAGACACTCAAAGACTAGTAACAACTGGAATGAAGAAAAGAGGCCAGCAATTTGTTTCCATGCACAATGATGTGGGTCATACCTTGTTAAAAACTTCTTTACTAACAGGGTCTGTGTTCCATAGATTCTGTCGTTCCCGCTGGTTGAGTGCTTCTTCTTTTCTTCTCCACTCTTCCTCTCTCCATCTCAACTCAGCAGCTTCTGTCCTTGCTTGAGCAGATTCCTGATCACGGGATTCTGAATTATGCAGGGCTAAACTACCAAATTTTTGCTGGGCTTCTGCTAGGTTCCATGTGCATTCTACAGAGTGCTTCACAAACTCTCTTTCTTTTTGGCAGGCTAATTCAATCCCTTGGCTGTATGTCTGTGAGGAAAATTAGACATGCTATTTACGGAGAGAAAATTGTTGGTTTACAGTTTCTATAGAAGCAGACTGGCCTAAATCCCACCTGGAAGGCACCTTAGATATGCAGCTTTATAACAGCAGAAGTGATGAAGCATGGCAATGTACAGTTATGTCTTCTAGAAAGAGATTTCCAATTCAAGCCATCTTAACTTTATTAAGTGTATTTGCAAAATCATGGATAATGTGCTGCTACCAGCAGTAATCTCCAGGCTGTAAAAACACTTTTGAGACAGGTCAAATCCCTTTGGCTATCTTAGGGCTAGAATATTAGCAGCAGCCAAGTGTGAGAATACTCTGAATACACTTCTGATAAGGAAGTAACGGGTTTACAATGTTAGATCATAACAGCAAATAACTGCTGCTGTCTGTATTTAGCATTAGTACCTAAACAGATGGCCAACATTTTCTCTTGAAGTGACACTAGAAGTGGTATTTAAGTTATAAAGTGGCCAAGGCCCAGGACAAACATGTGCCCCTTTTGGTCAAATCTGTTGAGGATGTCACCACTCATATCTGAGAGCGAAGGGCGGGGGGAACATCTTAAGCAATCCTGTTTATATTACTTCTAGGTGTGTGCTCAGAATTCACATTCAGTAATTCAAGAAATTATCCTCCACAGCATACGCCTTGCTTTTCCCACCAAGAGTAAAGAAAAAATTCATCCATATGCATTAGTTCCTCGGACTTCCACTGCCACATTATGAAATCTGCAGTGCTGATAAGCTCTGGCAGGGGCACACGAAGGACAATTTGTGAAAGATTATCTGAAGGAAAATTTAACGCAAGTAAATCAAACTTGTTGTCCCAACTTTGTTTGGGAATTACAGCATTTTTATTTCTGCAGTAACAAGCAGAAAATTCCACCGTTAGAAAAGTAACGTAATGGCAGCTACTTGCGAGAACACACAATTCCTTACAACGCGTTTATAAATCGCCGCCTCGCCCTGGCCAAGTGCCTCTCGCTGACCCTCGCTCTTCCGCGCCTCTGGAAGGTCGGTCACTTTCCTCCAGGCTGCCGCAGGGCGCTGGCGAACTACCACGGGTGTGGGTTTGTGTACATGTATATAGGTCCTGCTGTCCTAAGAGCTCCTGGAGTGTTGTCTGAGGAGTTTTTTAATGGCTTGGCTCTCAACTACGAAAGGAAGTTAGCCAAAAAATAAGGTCATACCTTCGTGATAACACCCCTGAAAATGTGCCCTTGTTGCAGCCCTACTTTTCTAACGCGTGTATTGACTATTTAGCTCTTCCTTCAAACAGGAGGCGCTGACTGATTCTTTGGGGAGTCACAGGTGTAAAGTTTGTTAGAAAAATATGTCAGGAAAACTTTAGGTTAAATTGGAAAGGTAGGAGACCTGTTGCTGTGTGTTGTTTATTTAACACAGGGATTACTGCTGTGGCCGGGACATACTAGCATGTTGCTCACAACAGTTCTCCTCAGAAGAAAAAAAATATGGTTTTCACTCATTTTGTTGTAATCAAATGCTTCTGTGTAATGCTAAGGCCTATGAAATTTAGTCCCTGTTACACGGGATGATAAAAGCCAAAAATACAAAATGAGAGAGCTCCCAATGATAGCTCTTAACCTGGCACACTTTTGAGGTTATCAGTAATAAAGCCAAGGGCCACTGAGTCCCTTCTGAGATGGGGTCTGGCAGACCTGGACTGACACACATGCCTAAGACTGGACCAAGGACTTTAATGTGAAAGTATCCTTTTCTTTCATAAGGTTACATTTCCTGGTGTGTTTCTAGCTGAGAAACCAACATATTTCTCATTTTGTGCATCTTGGATCAACACAAAAAGGCAGAATTAATGCCTTCCTCCTGTTTCTCCTCTCATCTCTCGTAATGTATATTTTGAAAAGGTGACTTTGGTTTGTTGCATGCCTTGGGCTAGAAACTGATGTCTCAAGTCTTGTACAAGATGAAATTCAGGTGTAATCTTATTTTTTCTTTACAAGTAGTAAGTTATTCTTGTTTCACGTGTATCTCAATGCAATAAGATGAATTATTAGACCCATTCCTCAAACAGAACCTGACATTTCTTTAAGATTTTATAATCTGGAACTTTGACATAAGTGGTAATGAGAGGTCATCTCCCACATGGACAGTTCTTACCTAATCTCAATAATAGCAACAAGTCTATATGAGGATAATTGAAGTTATTTTGATTCAGACATGATTGATCTGGGATCAATATGACACCCCAATTATAATATGGCTATCATCTGTTAAGACTTTTGTCTCTATAGAAGACATAAGATGTAAATGAAGATCTAAATAAATGATACACAAGTGCTTTTGGTGCCCCTTTGCATGTCCCTCAAACACCTGGAACTGATGATAAGAGGAGGCTTTAGTGTTTTTCCTGTACATTACTGTATGTTTATGTACATTGTATATTATGTATGTTGTGTTTGAAGATTGTTTTTTAAAAAATTATGTAAGACGAAATGGCTGTGTCTACTGACAAGCAAGCCCATGCTGAAGCCGTTGCAAAACAGGAATGCAAGAAGTTTAGAGGAACATTATATTTCTTGTCTATTTGATCCAAAGGCTTCTTGATTGTTTTTCACATTACTCTCACTACTTGTGCGTTTCTCTAAAATTGCCATCCAGCTCACAAGAGGCCTTTCTTTGAGTAGCATGATGGCTTTTCCTTTCCCCTGTGGTTGTCCTTGACACAAGTGGAAAACGACACATGGCAGCTAAAGTATAATTCTCATTAAGGCCTTTTCCCTGTCTCAAGGCAAACGCCACTCTGGACACAACTCTTCGATCTCTATGCAATAAAACCCCACAGCCATTTTATGACCAGAAGTGGGAAATATAACCCACTTCCACAGGAGAGTAGTTTCTCAAATTTCTCACCACTCTTTACTTACACAAAAAGTAAAGCAATTCACACAAAGTAGGTGTTGTTAGATAAGTTCATCTTTTGTCTTACCACACATTAGGGTTTTTTGGTGCCTGTGACCTTCATTAGTAGGTGTTGATGAAGAGTGAAACAATACATTTTCTTGGAGAAAACATGGCTTAGGTCAGCCCTCTTAAAAAAGACCACTGCTGAAATAATTATCTGGAAACACTGCTGTCATTTGAAGAAGGATATTAATGAATTCAAAACCAAAACCAACAAACAAAAAAGAGTATAAAATATTAATAAAATGAGGAATGCAGCTGAATGCAGCTTCTCTAAATGGGTAGAATGTCTGACATTAATACCCAAATAAAACAGTGGTAAAGTTCCCATTTACTTCAAAGGGGTAAGAATTTCACTCCAAGGTGTGAAAAGAGTATTTGAATAATACATAATTCATTGCAGTAAAATAGACAATAACTAAAGGCAGACAAATGCATTTGAATTAGTTTCTTAAAAGGCATTTCACAGGTGATATCTTAACTGATTTTATTTTTATAAGATATTCAGATAAGCTTTACATAATGCACAGATACATAAAGGAAAACTTCTTTACAATTTCTCATTTGCCCATAATCTCTGTGGAAAATTACTGCCCTTTAAGAGTTATAGCCTTTAATCTTTTATTTTGGGATGAGTCCTATAGGATTGCCAAGAATTCAAGTGTTTTTCAAACACGTTTCCTAATTGTTCTTGTGGTTCTGCTGGTTTACAGTTCAAAGAGTTGCACTTGGGGTACTGTAAACCTGATGTCTTTTCCCTGTAAAGTACAGGCTGTTCTGAAGTTGGTCCTGATATGAATGAATGTGAAATTTCATCTTTGTTTTTCCAAAACATTGCAGAACTTAAAAATGTAAATCACATCCTAAAGTGCACAGTAATATATAATACTAGCTAAGATACTTGCTCAGTGGCAGCTTGGCAAAAAATACAGGAATTATTTTGAATAAGTATTAAAGTGTTCCTGTGAATGCTGGTTTGTTTAATTAGTATTATAATTAATTTATTAACTTCTTAATGTTTTCCCAAAGGTGTTTGAAAGTGCCTTAGATCCTGCTGCAGAAAGCAAAATACAGAAAGTAAATATGATTTTTAAAACATTTGAATAGGTGTTAATTAAAATTGAAAAAGTAGATCCATGTATTCACATAGTGGGTCTGTTTCTCTGATGTTCTTTCCAGAATACATGACCTGGTACATGTTGGTCCCCCTTTATGTTGCTTTTCTTTGAGCTGTTTGAATGTCAGCCTTTATAAGCAAGCTCATCTCAAATCAATTACAAGATTTTTCCATTTTGAAGACAGGCTGTGTTCTGACACCTAGTGTGACATACTAGGCTAACCTGACCCTGTGCTTTTTATTCTTCTATCAGCAATTTTGCATTTTGAAATGTGTGACAAGTCATGTCACATTTAATGGTTAGACAGTCTTTTAAAAGCCAAAATCTATTGCTTGTAGGGGGATGGGGGAGAGAAAATAAATATTTATAACAATGGCCTATCTACATTCCGTTTTGCCATTGCTAGTAAACTTTTGACAGTCAGTCATACCTACAGAAGCACGTTTTATTAAAATATTTTCATCCCTTAGTTTTAAT